>JASDQU010435587.1:96051-116818 GCA_032191745.1 Picea mariana | reverse complement strand
TAACTGTATTAAATTCATTTAAATGATCTGCAACAAACCCACCTTCTGACATCTTCATATTAAATAATCTTTTCATTAGAAATACCTTATTTGATGCCGAGGGTTTTTCCTACAATTTGGCCAGCGTGTCCATCAAACCCTTCGTTGTATTTGCTTTCGAAATATTGAAAGCCACCGACGTTGCCAGGCTCAGTCGTATCGTTCCTAGAGCCTTTTTGTCAATAATCTCCCATTTTTCGTCCTTCATGGCCGTCGGCTTCTTTGCTACTCCACTCAATGGTATGAATAGATCCTTCTGGTATAAATAGTCTTCCATCTGCATCTTCCATAACTGGTAGTTTTGGCTGTTAAATTTCTCGACCCTAAACTTTCCGTCTTCCAACATTGCTCCCACTCGAACCAGGAACCCTCTTTTCCTACGAGTTACCTTACGCTCTGATACCAGTTGTTAGAAAAACAGGACCGCGGAGCACTAAAATAAAACAAATGCAGAAACAAAACACAAAAGACACACAATACAAGAGAGACACAGATTTATGTGGTTCACCCAGTGTGGGCTACGTCCACCAAAGAAATTGCCAGGTCCTTCCTTTATTATAATCCAGCAAATGAAGGGATACAACCTACAACAAAACCTGCTGTAACTTCCTCTTCTTTCTCTCACAGTCTCCTCTCTCAGAATACAATATTCACCATCAATCATAGCCACAATACNACCCCGCAGAGGGGGTACCCCCCTTCTACACTCCCCCACATGGAAGAGTGTACATACTTCTGGTGTGTAAATACTTCATGGGGTATAAACACAGCTGAAAGCAAGGACCTCTGAATCAGGAAGATAATCAGGCTCCACAACCAACATATTCCTCATATGTTACTCTTCTATGAGTTTTATCTTACACTGCGCATATTTTTAGTCTCACACTGAGCATCCTGTGATTTTCCCTTTCTTACAGTTTAATTCATTTTTCGTCCAGAACAACCTACCACGCACAGTCTGTATCTTTTTCTTTTATACACCACACCCACAACAGTTACACTTCGAATCTTCTGAGGCAAAAGAAAAACCATCTAAGCAACTGAAACACCAACCGATCAAGAATCATGACTCAATTTAGCTAACAGATTTGTAACTGATCAATTAACTATGAGATGGAATAGTAGCCCTTCGATCATATTCAAGTTTATTTGCACCATTGGATGAACTTTATCAATCTTGCCTTTAAATCGGGTTTCGGCATTTCGGCATTTCTATGGCCAAGTGTCTCGACACTTCATGTCGTGATCTCCGAAAATCCGATACAGAGCTTTTTTGTGCTAGCTCCTTCCTTTATATGACCATGGCCATGACCAAGCGCTTATGCATAAAGTGATTTTTACGAATTCTCATTTCGTGAATCTGGAGATGAGGCATCTCAACTCACCAAGTCGCGATCCCCAGGACCTCGAAATGGAGCTTATCTGAACTAACTCCTTCCCTTCTCGTAACCATCGACGATGACCATAGGCTATGCCAAAAGGTATTTCGCGGGTTTATAAACTTCATTGAGTCTGATCGACGATTGAAATCTTCATAGATCTGACAGTCCAGATCTTATCGCGATCTTGCATCTCACGAGTTTCCACACCATGATCCATTGACTCTAAGTCAGTGACTTGTCCTATGATTCTACGGTCCAGATCCGATCTTGATTCAATGGCTCGGATCATATCGCTATTTCGCATGTCGCGATTTCGACGTTCTTGTGGTTATGTTTCTTGCCTCTCCAAGTCGCGATTTGCGAAACTCCGAAATGGAGCTGAGATCAACGGTCCATGATCTCTATGAAACTACAGTCCAGATCTCAACATGAATTCACAACTTGCGATTCCTTCAATGGAGGTTCTTGTCACTCCAAGTTTTGATAGGTGAAACTCCAAAATGGACCTTAGATCAACGGTCCGCAATCTCGATGAATCTATGGTCCAGATCTCATTGTGAATTCGCATCTCACTATTCCTTCGATGGAGGTTCTTGTCACTCCAAGTCGTGATAGGCGAAACTCCAAAATGGAGCTTAGATCAAAGGTCCACATCTTTTGGTGTATTGACGGTCAAGATCTTTTCGTGATTTCACAAGTCTTCATTGTGTCTGCATCGGGATTTCGAGATTTCACGAACTCGCTTCATCTTGCACTTTTAAATATCGTGTAGATTTTCTTGGATCCTATGATGGTTGATCCTCACGCTCAGATCTAATGCCCAAGATCTATCCTCCATTTCTGCGCGCTCTTCTTGTCTACATTGAGATCTGACAGTCATCGGGAATTCTGAATTGTTGATCCAATGATCACTGTTGATACTCCTCTCCCATTATCACTGCATTGTTGATCATGCTGATCTTTGCCATTTCTATTCTTGCCAACAATCCTCTGCACTATCTCTTCTGAGCTTATTCCAATCTTCTCTGCAGCGTCTTCTCATAATGCCCATCTATTACATACTTTCTGTACTCATGCCATCTTCATTACTGTACTTGCCATCAATGACAATCATTTGTTGTCTGTTAAATATTTGCCAACAAAAGATTCCTACTTTTTACCATCATCCCAGACCTAATCCCCATTATTCTTAAGCAAATACACAGTTAAGAAGATCAACTGAACATACCTTATTTCTGGCATTTGATATCGATCCCTCTTCATGCATGGTCACTCTTTGACTGCAACTCTCCTCCCAAGGCTGACCTGCATTCACAACGACAAACAAAGAACTCCACATGCATTTGATCTACAGATTAATGGGTTAGAGATTTAATCAACATGTACGCGATAAACAATGAAAATCTCATATGGTGGGACAGGAAAAGTACTTCTTTATTATTAACTTCACTAAAGCAACTTACATTGATGAAGCCGGCCATTGCTCCATGAATCTGGTCCTAGGCTCCTCTTTTACTGTGCACCAACTGCTAACACACTTGCTTCTCTTCTTCGTTGAAATCACAAAATGGTTGCAGAATCTTGGGCAAAGGGGAATACGAATTCGGGTAGAGTTTCTTTACTATGTTTTTCCTCCTTTAAAATGGGACCCCTACCCCTTCTTTTATAGGCTAGAAGGAGCTAGGTATTTGGTCGAATGACTAGCCATGCATGGCCGAAAGGTTTAGTTAACTTGCCCAAAGCTGTGTGTTCCGTCAACAACTTTCCTTTTTATGTGCTTTTGTAGGTACACGCGAGCTGGATTGGGGCAGCTAGCGTGTACACACGTGCAGTAATAGAGCAAGGCACGTGGGCCTTTATAAAGGGGGGGTTTATGAAGATTTGCTCAGTAGTGTTTTGGAAAAGAAGGAGTCTGAGATGGCCTGATGCCAGGTAAGTATGTCTGGTGAAAATGAGGGTTATAACACAAGCCTCAGCAGAAGACAAAATTTTTTCTTCCATGTTCCAAGTTCAATGAATCTTCCTCCAAGAAAAGGAAGAAGAAGTCAAGTGAAACATGTATTTTCTATGGTGGGTGAGCATGCCAAATCCAAATGTTGATTTAAACTTGAAAATTTGAATGAAGCCATGAGGCAAGCAAAAATTTTAGTGCCCAAACCTTCTTCATCTAGTAAATGGCATGCTTTATCTTCTCAAGATTTATAAGCATCTTTAAACATCTGGATACTTGATTCTGGTGAATCACACCATGACTCATTCTCATGAGTTGTTTCCTTTCACATCCAAATGTAGCATTTCATAGATTGCAGTTGAAGACTCTACACAAATTGATCTTTTAGGATAAGTCAATGTGCAGATTGATGATGGTCACATCAATGATGTTCGTCTTGTTCGTGACATCTCTGCAAATATCTCTATGTATGAGATCTGTCATCTTGGTAATGGGAAAACAATAGAGTTTTCTCCTAATAATGTGGTCATTTGAGAGCAATAGAATCGAGACATTGTTGTTTCTTTTGGAAGAGTTGATCATAGTTCCTGGTTGTATAGGTTTTACTCTTTTGATCTTTCCTCTATTTTATCTTTACAATGGGGCTCGGCCTTGGGAACACTACACCTTCTCATGTGCCAAGGGAACTACTTGTATATTTGTTGAGGGCATAAGCCTCATGACTCGTTACTGGTCATATTTTTGAGGCGCATCTGCCCGCCTATGTACTCTGATGATTTTGATATTATATATGGATTTTTATGTCTTTTTACATCTTATGGATTATTTTTTCTTTTAAAAATGTATTTACATGTGCGTCTGTATGTATTTCTTATATGTGTGCGAGATGCCAATCTAATATTTGATTAGCTAGAGTATCTGTGACTTGATTTAATCTCCTAGGAACATGAAAATATGTAATATAATCAAAGATTCGTTCTAAGAGACGTACCCTAAGGAATTGTTGGTGTAAAGTAGGATCATGAACATGTTAGACTCTATTTAACCGAGACACAACCAGCTGAGCATCTAAATAGACCCAGAGGTGAGAGATACCAAATGAAAGAGTGTCAGGAAGAAACTCAGTAATTGTGCTATATTCGATGACATTGATTGTGGTGTTGCCTAAACATATACCTCCCGAGGATAATAATTGGCCCTGAGGTGTAAAAATTACCCAAGCTGCAGAGGCAGGCCTCCAAGTGTGCCATCTAGTGTCGTCTGCGTACCCAATGAACACATTTGATTCACTTGACATATTCCACAGCGAAAACATATAACATAAAAAATGACACGTCCATAAAACCAAAATAAACTAGAAAGTAATAGTACAAAGACTATACATATGTTACAAAAAGTTACCTAAGGTGACCTACCTATGAGTAATACTTCTTGAGGTAGAGCCCATTTCTAGGCTCCGCCAAAGCATTTCCTCCAAAGTCTACCAGATGATAAGCACCCTTTTTAGAATCTCTTTTACGATGAAAGGTCTGAACCACATGGGTTTGAATTTGCCTGCCCCCAGGGAGTCCTTATCTTGGTCATAGACTAGGACAAGGTTGCCTTCAGAGCGAACGGACCGATCATACTGACACTTTACTTTTTGTTTCTGAGCCTCGTTGGTCAGGGCCGCATCACGATGTTGTTCATTGACCTGCTCAAGGTATAATAACCGCTCTTCAAGTGAATAAGTGTCTGGCAGTAACTGTACTTCCAACTTTAGGGACAGGATCTCACATTCTATAGGCAAGAATACTTCTAGCCGTAAACGAGTTGAAAAGGTGAGAAACTAGTTGCAGTCTTAACCGATGTTTGGTCCCATAATGTCGAGTATAACATCAAATGCGAATTTGACTTGGCCAAATTGATCGTTCGTTGTAGGATGATCTTAAGCTATTTATTTACAACTTCCACCTGACCATTCACTTGGGGGTAGTAGGGTGAAAAATGTTATTTCCGCAACCCAATATTTGATATTAATTAGGTCATCATTTGGTTCTAAAAGTGGCTGCCATGGTTAGTGACAATCTCTTTCGGGACACTGAACCTTGCGATTATCTAGTTGAACAAAAAGAGAGCTATAGTCTCTCCATCATCTCTAAACGTTGTCATAACATCGACCCACTTCGTGAAGTAGTCTATGGCTACAATGATATACCAGTGACCCCTTGCTGAAGGAGGGTTGCATGTAGTGTAATCAATCCCCCACTTGGTGAAGGGGCCAACTATGACGACATGAAACATGGGAGTGGGATGTGCCCTCATCTTCTGAGAGAAGATCTGACACAGGTGGCACTTCTTGACCGATTCAATACAATCTTTGACTAACGTTAGCCAGAAGTAACTAACTCGTAAAATATTTTGGGTTGTTTCCAACCCAGAAAAATGATTGCCACATGCTCCAGTATGGCAGTTGTTAAGCACGATAAATGCTTCTTCATGAGTGAGACATCAGCGAAGGATGCAATCTACACCTCGGCGATACAAAGTGTCATCGAGTATGAGATAGTTCTTAGCCTGATGGTGTATACGGCGATGCTCATCGCAAGAAGAAGAGGTGGGGCACTTCAAAGTCTGAAGATAGAAAAGTATATCTACATACCATGGATCTGAAGATGAGATCAAAAAGATGTCTCCTCTAATATGCGACTCTTCGGGCATAACCTCACTGGATTCAATCGGAAGTTCCAAGATGAGTTCCACAAAGACCAGTGACAAAATCTAAGTCAAATTCCTGGATAACAACTATCCATTGATTGATCTTCCCGCCAGTGACGCGTCATTTTAATACGTATTAAAATGGATTCACAACAGTAATGACGGTGGTCTTGTGAAACAAAATATAATGACAGAACCGTTGAACAACATGAACGGCTGCCAATGCCTATTTTTCAATATGGGAATAATTGAGTTCCTGTCCAACCAGGCCTCAGATCAGGTAATCAATTACATATTCTGAGAGGAATTCATCCTCCTGAACTAAGACCATACCAATAGTCGACTTTGTCGCAACCAAGTACAATAAGAAATCTTTGTTATAATTAGGTGGCCAGAGAAAAGGGGCAGTCATGAGGGCATGTTTCAATGCGTTGAAAGAGTGTTGAGTGGCTTTGTCCCAATGAAAAGGGATGTCTTTCTTTAGCAAACACATAAATCCCTTTGTGATCTCGGCATAGTTGGCTATGAAACGCCTCAAAAAAATTTCTTTTCCCTGTTAACTTTGAAGCTGAAGGATTGTACACGGGGGAGGCAACTGAAGTATTTCCTCCACCTTGAGAGGATCGACCATGATCCCTGTTAGCAACATTACTTGTCTTCAGCATCGGGATATCCAGGTCTGTAAGCTGCACGAGGAGCACCCAAGCGCAATGCATAGAAGAAGTCATGTTTAGACTTAAAATCAAGCGAGCGGGAAAAATTATAGTGTCAATAGTCCTGATCCATCCATACAAGTAGATCAACAGTTGGCAGGAAATCGCAGATAGATAAGTTGCGTCGAGGATAGCACAATGGATAGCGCCAACATCATGTGCAAGAATGGATGATAGTCGTTCATCCCAAAGGACACGTGGCACGAGATCTAGTCACATTAGCTTTTTGGCGGTCGCGAGTTCAAAGGATGAAGGTTTTATGTTGTTGTACATCTCGAAACCCCAAACTCTGAAGTGTCGATAGCGCCTAAAGTCGGTCCCACAGTACCAAGGGGCAGTCTCAGCCATCCATCTAAAATGAACACCTGGCGTGCGATTAGGCTCTCCGCCTTTTCGCCCATCGCGATTTCGAAGGGAAAGAAGTAGCTCCCTCATATACCTGATGCGTGAAGCCACGAGAGCGTCCAGGACTTGGGGCCCACAGCATTGTCGGGAGATTTCAGAACTGTCAAATCTAGAGGGACGCGTGGTGCTAGATTAAGTCATCTTGGCATTTCGCTCATCGTGATTTCAAAGAATAGGGATCAACCCCTTCCTATTCACAAACACCGAAAGAACCTTTGAGAGAAAGCACAGGTTCACAGCCCGTGGTCACTTAGTAAAGAAAGGAACTGCGCAAAAGGGGCCAAAAACATCGGGTTTCTATCTCAGAGAGGCCCGTCATGACCTCCGGTTTCCATCGGACCTGACTTTGATCCTGGTCTTCGCTGGAGTAAATGAAGGCAAGAAGGGGTGGTTGAAACCTCTACTCATTCATTAGGTGCGAGGTATGGAGGGTCTAGCAAGCGGTCTACTCGAGAGGGTCCTATGTACCCATTTTTCCAGAAAAGCCATACTGAGTTCTCGACTAGCTGGAGGAGGTCTGCACATGCTAGCTCATCACTTAATGGCTCAGCTACTCCCCTTGCAGGAGCCACTCGCAGTTAAGGTGACATATGACAAAGAATTCCCACCCGAATTTGGATGAAGGGACACCAAACCTCGGATGACTGAGGACACAGATGTTAGGCAATTTTCTCTGAGTATACAAACACAGGCTTTGTATTTTTTAATCTATTGATGGTAGAGCGAAGCTCCTGACTGTAAAGTTTTAACAGAAATTATAGTTTTTTGGTTATGTATCTGTATGTGAGATTTCTTGTTTTATGATAGACAGTCTTTCTTACTCCATCTAATTTTCATCTCATACTGAGAGAGTTTGTGATCGACGGATTCGCACGAATTTATGCAATTATGTTATGAAAAAGGGTTTATTGTGGCATCATTGTATTCTCTGGTTTTCTGCGTTTGAATGTAAGAAGATCTTGCGTTTAGATGTCTTCCCCTATAGTCCGTTAGAAACCGGATGTTTACGACAGACCTTTGCATCTCTCTGGTACAAGTATTCCCCCTACTCACCCCTACAACAACTCACTGTCTGGAGTCATCTAAGACCTCACTTGCACATGCATGTCTGGCCTAGTTTAGTAGTTAGAACAACATTGTTTTGAGTTAACTTCCATTCGATAACCCCTTTTTATAAACAAATCATGACATAAACTGATGGGCATCGGGGTCTGCTCCTGCTACAATCCAGGAGTGACTTACGTCGCCAACATCTCTAGTGACGTTGCCGAGGAAAAAGTTGAATATTTTCCCTAAGAAAAACGACATTGAGCCTCTGATTATGAAGGTGCATCAGACATCAAAGCCCTTCGAGATTGCTACTGTGCACCTGGCGACTCCAGTGTGGCGACTCCAAGGTTTCCACATCACTATGTCATCTGTGGCTACTTTTGCACGCCTGAAAGATGACCCAAAGAGCTTTCTTGTGAAGGTTTCAGCAACTGCTTTCTTATCTTGAGAAGCTTCCTGGGGTAACAACAATGTTAGGATCTGGCCTTTGATGGTGAACAAGGACCAGAAACATTCGAAGCTATGCATCTTTCACTTGGAGACTCCATGATTCAAGGATCGATTGGTGACTCCACTGGTTCGATATGGAGAAAATCCTTGCTCGCAGGTTTGCTCCTTTTAATTTTTCTGCTATTCCTGGTTTTCCTAATGTTGTCCCCTCTTCGAATGAATGGGACGATTATTTTCCCATATTTGGAAAGTGTGAAGATGACAACCCTGTTCAGCACCTCAGTGAGTTTCATGAACTCATGCGTCAGTGGGAGATACATCATGAGGATGTATTATTGAAAACATTCATGTTCTCGTTAGCAAGGGATGCATGTAAATGGTATCATTCTTTACCCCCTGCTAGCATTTCTTCACTCTT
Source organism: Picea mariana (assembly GCA_032191745.1). Lineage (NCBI taxonomy): Eukaryota > Viridiplantae > Streptophyta > Pinopsida > Pinales > Pinaceae > Picea > Picea mariana. Next base: position 107,713 of record JASDQU010435587.1, on the reverse strand, counting down.
GGAGTTTCATGCAGCTTTCGTCACCTAATACCAAGAGTTTTATCCCTTTGTGTTAGTTTGTCATATGTAGTGAGGGATACCACAACTCTATACCGGATGAAGTTGTTTCGGATGTAGGCTGTGAGGATGATCCTGATGACCTGGATCAGAGCTCCTTCCTTTCTCCTCCCCATTCATCTACAGTAGGGGGGGTTTATGAGAGTGATGAAGTTCCTAGGGAGGAGGATGGCGCTCTAAGTGAACTAGTGGTGCAGGCGATATTCCCCACTCCCCAGTGTATAAAATTGGAATCTGAAGGCAGCAGAAGGGATTTTCCAGTCTTCGAGGCAGATGATCTAAGCAGCTCTTTTGAAGATATTATTGAATATTTTTTGGATGCGTTAGCATCTGCCCCCAATGAGCTTGTTGTCTCAGATTTAAATGAAGAAGCCATTTTGGAAGAGGATTGTTCTTTCTTCCTTCATGAGATTTCCCATGATGTATTTACATTTGGGATTGAAGAGAAGGATCGGGAGAACGTTCCCTTTTCACAAGATGGGAGAGTGCACAAAGAGGAGGAGGAACCAGAGGAGAAGCGGAGGGCGCATTTATTTTTCTATCCAGAGCCAGTCAGAGAGCATTCACCACCCGAGATCAGTGAGCCTACGATAGTTGTCCACTCACCTGTGCGTGTCAGAGATATTCAGCCACATGAGAACAACTGTGTAGCAGAGGAGGCTGCCTGTCGCCAATTTTCTCAAATTTTCCACATCTTCTATGATCCTGTCAACGAGTACATGGAGTGGAATTTCCCCTATGCCTTGGAGCCTCCCTATTTCATCTCAACTCCATCCTATAAGGAGGAGTTGAAGAGTGTAACATTCTGCTGTCACGGTTGCACCATCTGCCGATGATCATTGAAAGAAGGAAGAAGCTTCTATCCAGGAAGCTGCTTGAATGGCTATGGTGGAAATCTGCTTTCACCTAGCCCCATGTAAAGTGTTTTATTAGGTTAGGATTGTATATAAATAAGCTCCTTTGAGCATGTATCTTTATTTTGTTTCTTGTATTTTTTGGCTTGTATTTTCACCAGCAGGATGTTTTGAGCCTGGCTCCATAGCCCAATAGCAAGGCACTGAAGCTGCGGAATGAGTCCTTAGAGCATCATAGGGATGACTCTATCCCCCATGGAGCCTAATGTTAGCGACATTACTTGTCTTTGGCATCGGGATATCCAAGTCTGTAGGCTGCACGAGGAGCATCCAAGTGCAGCACATAGAAGAAGTCTTGTTCGGACTTAAAATCAAGCGAGCAGGAAAAATTATAGTGTCAACGGTCCTAATCCATCCATATGAGTAGATCAATGGTTGGCGCAAAATTGCAGATAGAGAAGTTGCGCCGAGGATAGCGCAATGGATAGCACCCACATCATGTGCAGGAATGGATGATAGTCATTCATCCCAAAGGACATGTGGCATGAGATCTGGTCACGTCGGCTTTTCGGTGGTTGCGAGTTCAAAGGGTGAAGGTTTTATGTCGTTGTACATATCGAAACCTTGAACCCCGAGGTGCTGATAGCGCCTAAAGTCAGGCCCATAGTACCTAGGGGAAATATCAGCCGTCCATCTAAAATGAACACCTAGCACGTGATTAGGCTCCCCATCTTTTCGCCCATCACAATTTCAAAGCGCAAGAAGAAGCTTCCTCATATTCCTGATGCACGAAGCCACGAGAGCATTCAGGACTTGGGGCCCACAGCATCGTCGGGAGAGTTCAGAACCATCAGATCTAGAGGGACGTGTGGTGCTAGATTAAGTCATCTCGGCATTTCGCTCATCGCGATTTCAAGGAACATGGATCAGCCCCTTCCTATTCGCGAACGTCGAAAGTGCCTTTGAGAGCAAGCACAGGGTCATAGCCTGTGGTCACTTGGTAAAGAAAGGAGCCGCGCAAAAGGGGCCAAAGCCATCGGGTTTCTGTCTCAGAGAGGCCCGTCATGACCTCCAGTTTCCATCATACCCGACTTTGATCCTGGTCTTCACTGGAGTAAATGAAGGCAAGAAGGGGTGGTTGAAACCTCTCCTCATTCATTAAGTGCGAGGTATGGAGGGTCTGGCAAGCGGTCTACTGGAGAGGGTCCTATGTAACCATTTTTCTAGGAAATCCATACTAAGTTCTCAACTAGCCGGAGGAGGTCTGTACATGCTAGCTCAACACTTAATGTCTCAGCTACTCCCCTTGCAGGAGCCACGTGTAGTTAAGGTGATGTTTTACAAATAATTCCCACCTGAATTTGGCTGAAGGGACACCAAGCCTCGGATGACCAAGGACGCCGATGTTAGGCGATTTTTCTGAGTATATAAACTCAACCTTTGTATTTTGTAATCTATCGATGGTAGAGCGAAGCTCCCGACTGTAAAGTTTTAATAGAAATTCTAGTTCTCTGGTTATGTATCTGTATGTGAGATTTCTTGTTTTATGACAGACAGTCTTTCTTACTCCATCTAATTTTCATCTCATACTGAGAGAGTTCGTGATCGACAGATTCGCACGAATTTATGCAATTATGTTATGATAAAGGGTTTATTGTGGCATCGTTGTATTCTCTGGTTTTCTGCATTTGAATGTAAGAATATCTTATGTTTAGATGTCTTCCCCTACAGTATTTTAGAAACTGAATGTTTACGACAGACCTTTGCATCTCTCTGGTAAAAGTCTTCCCCCTACTTACCCCTACAACAACTCACTATTTGGAGTCGTCTAAGACCTCACTTGCACATGCATGTCTGGCCTAGTTTCGGAGTTAGAACCACATCGTTGTGAGTTAACTTCCATCCGATCACCCCATTAAATAAATCGTGACATAAAATGATGGGCATCGGTCTCTGCTCCTGCTACAACCCAGGGGTGACTTCCGTCGCCAACAATCCCCATTGTTGAGACTATGAAACCGAGTAGTCGTCCTGACGTTACACAAAAGCTGCATTTGTTTGGATTCAAGCGAATCTGGAAGTAGTGACATCGCTCAAAGATAAGTCAGAGGTGTGTGGGATGATCCATTCTCTTGCAAGATTGTGATGCTAAATCATTTAAATAGGCTTCCACTATATGCTTGATATCATGGAAAGAAACAGAAATGGCCCGCTAGAAGGTAGCTCCATCGGTTTTTAGACCAAAAGGCATCTTATGATAGGCAAATGTACCACATGGATAGATGAAAGTTGTTTTGTGTTGGTCTTCGGGTTTGATCTGTATCTAATTATATCCCAAAAAACCATCCATGAAAGAAACATCCTCGCAACATGCGCATTCATCGACTATCTAGTCCATGAATGGTGTGGGGAAATTATCTTTTAGACAGGCTTTATTCAAATCATGAAAATCCATACATACTGGAATCGTGCCTTATTTCTTGTTGACCGACACAGGATTTGACACCCATTGGGTCAAATGGACAGGATAGATAAAACCTACTTTGAGCAGTTTCTCTACTTCAACCTTAATAGTTGTTTCTTTCCTAGGATTAACTGGATGAAGCTTTGCCGAACTGGCTTGGCATTACGATAAGTTGTGATTTCATGTTTGACTATTTTTGGATCAATGCTTGACATTTCCTCGTAAGACCAGGCAAAAACGTCGCATAATTATTTAAATAAGTCTTTGTAGATTTGAATCTCTTCGGGGGAACAGTCAACTCCGACGAAAGCATTCTCCACGATGTCAGGGGTTTTGGAGGTATTAATCAGTATAGTTTCAGCGATAGTTTCCATATTACCCTCGACATAAACCTCATGTGTAGCCAAGGGATTGATAGGACAAGACCTATCTCCATTCATAGTCAAGGTGAATTCCCCTGCTTCGATTCTGCTTAACTCTAGGAGAAAGTATGATTTGTGATGGAGGTCATCCGAGGGTTTGTCCAGACTAGTCATTTCTTCAATTATTGCTTCGTCTGAGGGAAAGACTAAGTCTAACGAATCAGTATCAGTGAGGGAACCCTGAGCCCAAATAGGCTCTAGAATCAGATCTAACTCTTGTGCAATAATTGGATCGGTGTTGGTTGAAGCTTTCTGGACTAAACAGTACGTTGCTTTTTCCGTGGACAAAGGCATGGACATACCATGGTGCCCTGTCCCTTCCATCATGGCCGATGGGGAAGGAATAATCCATGGATCATTGAAGTAATTCGTGCGAAACGATGAAACTTGGAAAATATCAACCTTATGGTGGTATGATATGAACTTGACATCGCCTTGAGGAGGTAGGTAATCAAAAGTACCCATCAAAGGTGAGCACAAACCAACCCCTACGTTGACGATGTCCGGATGAGGATTATCAATCATCGGGACCGTGGATGCCCCCAATGAAGGGTCAATTCGGGAGAAGGGCAATTGATCAATAGTCATGATCTAGCCTTCATGTGGAAACAACAAGACCTGGAAAACTGTAGCGACCACTGCCTGCATGGAATAGGTCCAACTCCTACCTAACAAGAGATTGTAGTCGAGGGATGCATCGACTACTTCTACCTTGACGCACAGAGTCTTCCCTCCTAACTACACGGGCAAAGAGGGGATGATGCCATGTGGTCGAAATGAACGACCGTCGAAAGCGGTAAGAAGAGTAGGTAACGGAGACTAAAACGAGCTGACCAACGGCCTTTCAACACGCCAACAACATGACGCATGTCGAGGCACCCTCATCAACCACTGTGCGGAAAATGTTCCGTGTAAAATTTTTCATGGGGTAAGCCACTAGTATCTAAAATGCTACGTGGTAAGGGAGACGAGGTTTTAAGTCGGTTATATCCAGCATGATTATACCCGGATTACAAGTCTCAGCAGATCCTAAAGAGGCTAACAAATATTTCCTCTGGGAAGGGCAACTTTGGAGGACCTCCAAAGAGGACATCGCACAAGGGGTTTGAGACAAATACTCCACCACATAATAGTTCTGGTTGGCCCTCACATTTGGGTTGTGAGAATCTTTGTTGAATGCATGTTTTGGGATGCGTGTCATCGTTTCTCCCAAAGTCTTCTCGATCTGGAGAGGAAAAGATGGGATTTCAGCTTCTTTACCTTTCTCAGAGGTGCTTTTCTTATTGTAGTCATGTGCTCTAGTCGATATAAAAGAATCACCTTTCATCATATACACATTCACGGATGTAGGATTGTTCAAAGACAGAGAGGGTCCTTGACTGCCCCCTTCCGCACTTGTAGAGGCTTGGGTTAGGTTTTTCCCATGTTGAAATGGATTCGTTAATACAACAGGATGTTACTGTGACAGAAAATTTTGGGCCTCTGCAAGTCAGGGGCATTGGTGGGTCAGGTGGTCTTCTGCACACAGGTTACATAGATACTTTTCCTTCTGTTTCTCGGTGTAACCGCTGCCAGCATTATTAGTGGTTTTATTATCCCCCTTACCCTTCTTACGTTGTTTTTTCTTTCCATCAGGATGTTGGGTGGCCTTTGGATTTGTCGATTGCACACTGTGTACATCCGACATTTGGGTAGGGGGAGCAACTGAAAGAGTAGTTTGGTTGGCTGCTGTGTGTTGTATAGACAATTGCTGCAATTTTTTTGTCAGTTGTTCAGCAGGCTTTGTTTGTGCTGAAATTACAATACCATTGGCATGTGGTCCAGCTCTCTGTCTGGTTTTATGAAGTATGGATCGTGGTGCATCTGGAAAAATATCGTATAGTAAACTAGAATAAGAATAAATTAGCTCAAGCTGTTGATCTCTCATGATGGCATCTTCTTCAGAAAACACTCCCGACATTGAGACGTCTTTGGATAGTTGTGGGACCAAAGACTTAAGGAACCACTCAAGCAAGAATGCTGGTGGGACTGGTACCTTAATCAAACTCTTCCAGCATCTCCATTCTCGGATGTGATCAGAGATATGGTCTGCTTTTGTCTGTTCGAAATTGGCCAGCAATTATGTGTCAGTGTCATATCTCACAGTTAATTGGAAATGGTTTAGGAACGCCATTGCCAATTCGCCAAAGGAAGAATATCTTGAGCGATCGAGCTCGATGTACCATTTCGCAGCACTTTCAGTGAGAGTGCGTTGAAACAATCAGAATTGTATGGAGTCGTCTTTCAATGAGTTAGACGAGCACCAAAGATGGAAGGTGGTCACATGATCCCCTGGATCTTCGTTAGTCTTGGCTTCGAACTTTGGTATGTCTGAAGGAAATTTCGTTGGCATAGGGGGCCAACGTGGATCGTGACAGATGGAATCATTCAACAACCTTGTCAAGTCTAGAAAATGTAAGGTTGCCAAGAAAGGTAGTTTTGGTTTTTGTTGATGATAACCATGGAAAAAGGGGCCTGGAGTTTGACTGGCACCAAGTTGCCAAGAAAAGTTGGGTTGCTGGCCAGGGTTTTGGTAAAAACCATGACCATGACCAGCATACAGATTTTGCATTTGAGGAGACATCATCGGTTGATTCCCGAAATAGGACGTAGATGGTTGGACATGCATTACATTTGGAGGACTTTGGGAAGGGTTTCCCCATGCTGATCCTATGGGTATTGGTATTGTACCTTGCCCGGGGTTCCATTGGTTGTGAAAATAATTGCCCTAGATTGACATTCGTGATGAGGGAACTGATCCTTGCCAAGAATACCAAGGTCCTAATGTGGAGGAAGTTCCTGGGTTTGCCCCCTATGTAGGAATAGTACCCTGCATAGGATTAGGTTGGCCATAATCGGGGTTACCCCCAATCGGGAAAGCAGCTGATGAGAAAGCATTGTTACCAAACACACTAACAAAGAAATCGGTCAAACTTGTCGACATATTATGAGAAGGTGGTCCTTGACTCCCTACTCCAAGTGAACTATGGTGTGTGTTTGGCCCGACGGATTGCTGGTGGGTACCGCCGAGCGAAGGGGACAAAGGAGGTATATGACCTCCCCCGTAAAGGAAAGCATTAAAGGGAGATGAAGTGCCCCCCATGGGCCCTTGTAGAGGAGCATTAGAGCTCCCTTCTGCTAGACCTAAAGTTTGTAAAGTCGAGTAGGATAGTATAGGGCTTGTACCTATGCTAGGAATCCCATATGAGAATGGAGGGCTTTATCACGCTCTATGTGAAAGGAGCAGTGACCGCCGTCAAAGACGAGATCAGAACACTTCTCGAGGTAGAGGTAATCGAGACCATGGTGGCTTGTACCGACGACGGTGGGTTAGGAGGTAGAACACCCCCTGTAGTGACAATTATAGTGGGAATAGAAGAATTCCCAGAAGAAGTGGTAGTATTTGTTTCCATTGTTGTGTGTGACATTGTCTGGATCCTGTAAGGATAAATCTGTACGATGATGGGCGTCGAAAGATCAGTGGTTGGAGTTTTGAGTGGACCAAGAGATTTTTCTCCAAGTTTTGAAGTACTTGGTTCCTCCGGATGTTGGTCGAGCACAATTTCCTGTGGCTCGGTCGCTTCAAAAGACCCTTGTTGGTCAATCTTTCTCCTTAGTGGTGGCAGGGGTGGCTGCAGTGTAACCGGTGGTAGGCCAAGAAGCCTTCGTGATCGACGGAGCTCGTAATCCTGCACTGTGTGAGAAGATCAAAGATACACTAGGGCTTTCTATTCGTTCAAAAACAACATACACTAGAAAAAATACCCTACAAGATAAAACAAGAAAACACTAAACTAGTGGGATGATCCATTCTCTTGCGAGATCGTGATGCTAAATCATTTAAATAGGCTTCGACTATATGCTTGATATCATGGAAAGAAAATGAAATGGCCCGCTGGAAGGTAGCTCCATCGGTTTTTAGACCAAAGTACGATAGGCAAACGTACCCCATGGATAGATGAAAGTTGTTTTGTGTTGGTCTTCGGGTTTGATCTGTATCTAATTATATCCCGAAAAACCATCCATGAAAGAAACATCCTCGCAACCGGTGCATTCATTGACTATCTAGTCCATGAATGGTGTGGGGAAATTATCTTTTGGACAGGCTTTATTCAAATCATGAAAATCCATACATACTGGAATCGTGCCCTGTTTCTTGTTGACCGACACATGATTTGACACCCATTGGGTCAAATGGACAGGATAGATAAAACCTACTTTGAGCAGTTTCTCTACTTCAACATTAATAGTTACTGCTTTCCTAGGATTAACTGGATGAAGCTTTTGCCGAACTAGCTTGGCATCAGGATAAGTTGTGATTTCATGTTTGACTATTTTTGGATCAATGCCTGACATTTCCTCATAAGACTAGGTAAAAACGTTGCAGAATTCTTTAAATAAGTCTGTGTATATTTGAATCTCTTCGGGGGAACAGTCAGCTCCGACGAAAGCATTCTCCATGATGTCAGGGGTTTTGGAGGTATTAATCAATATAGTTTCAGCGATAGTTTCCATATTACCCTCGACATAAACCTCATGTGTAGCCAAGGGATTGATAGGACAAGACCTATCTCCATTCATAGTCAAGGTGAATTCCACTGCTTCGATTCTGCTTAACTCTAGGAGAAAGTATGATTTGTGATGGAGGTCATCCGAGGGTTTGTCCGGACTAGTCATTTCTTCAATGATTTCTTCGTCTGAGGGAAAGACTAAGTCTAACGAATTAGTATCAGTGAGGGAACCCTCAGCCCAAATAGGCTCTAGAATCGGATCTAACTCTTGTGCAGTAATTGGATCGGTGTCAGCTGAAGCTTGTTGGACTAAACAGTACGTTGCTTTTTCTGCGGACAAGGGCATGGACATACCATGGTTCCCTGTCCCTTCCATCGTGGCCGATGGGAAAGAAACAATCCATGGATCATTGAAGTAATTCGTGCGAAACGACGAAACTTGGAAAATATCAACCTTATGGTGGTCTGATATGAACTTGACATCGCCTTGAGGAGGTAGGTAATCAAAAGTACCCATCAAAGGTGAGCACAAACCAACCCCTACGTTGACGATGTCCGGTTGAGGATTATCAATCATCGGGACTGTGGATGCCACCAATGAAGGGTCAATTCGAGAAAAGGGCAATTGATCAATGGTCATGATCTGGCCTTCGTGTGGAAACAACAAGACCCGAAAAACTGTAGCGACCACTGCCTGCATGGAATAGGTCCAACTCCTACCTAACAAGATATTGTAGCCGAGGGATGCGTCGACTACTTCTACCTTGACGCACACAGTCTTCCCTCCTAACTACATGGGGAAAGAGGGGATGATGCCATGTGGTTGGAATGAACAACCATCGAAAGCGATAAGAAGAGTAGGTGACAGAGACTAAAATGATCTGACAAATGGCCTTCCAACACGCTAACAACATGACGCATGTCGAGGCGCCCTCATCAACCACTGTGCGGAAAATGTTCCGAGTAAAATTTTTTGTGGGGTAAGCCACTACTATCTAAAATTCTATGTGGTAAGGGAGACGAGGTTTTAAGTCGGTTGTATCCAGCATGATTATACCTGGATTACAAGGCTCAGCAGATCCTAAAGAGGCTAACAAATATTTCCTCTGGGAAGGGCAACTTTGGAGGACCTCCAAAGAGGACATCGCAAAAGGGGTTTGAGACAAATACTCCACCACGGAGTAGTTCTAGGCAGCCCTTACGTTTGGGCTGTGAGAAGCTTTGTTGAATGCATGTTTTGGGATGCATGTCATCGTTTCTCCCAAAGTCTTCTCGATCTGGAGAGGAAGAGATGGGATTTCAGCGTCTTTACATTTCTCAGAGGTTCTTTTCTTATTGTAGTCATGTGCTCTAGTCGATATAAAAGAATCACCTTTCATCATATACACATTCACGGATGTAGGATTGTTCGAATACAAAGAGGGTCCTTGACTGCCCCCTTCCGCGCTTGTAGAGGCTTAGGTTAGATTTTTTCCATGTTGAAATGGATTCGTTAATACAACAGTCTGTTACTGTGACACAAACTTTTGGGCCTCTGCAAGTCGAGGGCATTGGTGGGTCAGGTGGTCTTCCGCGCACAGGTTATATAGATACTTTGCCTTCTGTTTCTCGGTGTAACTGCTGCCAGCATTACTAGTTGGTTTCTTATCCCCCTTACCCTTCTTATGTTGTTTTTTCTTTCCATCAGGCTGCTGGGTGGCCTTTGGATTTGTCGATTTCACACTGTGTACATCTGACATTTGGGTAGGGGGAGCAACTGAAACAGTAGTTTGGTTGGCCGCTATGTGTTGTATAGACAATTGCTGCAATGTTTTTGTCAGTTGTTCAATGGGATTTGTTTGTGCTGAACCTACAATACCATTGGCATGTGGTCTAGCTCTCTGTCTGGTTTTATCAAGTATGGATTGTGGTGCATCCGACAAAATATCGTATAATAAACTAGACTGAGAATAAATTAGCTCAAGCTGTTGAGCTTTCATGATGGCATCTTCTTCGGAAAAAACTCCTTTCATTGAGACATCTTTAGATAGTTGTGGGACCAAAGACTTAAGGAACCACTCAAACAAGAATGTTGGTGGGACTGGTACCTTAATCAAACTCTTCTGACATCTCCATTTTCGGATGTGATCAGAGATATGGTCTGCTTTTGTCTATTCGAAATTGACCAGCAATTCTGTGTCAGCGTCATATCTCACAGGTAATTGGAAATGGTTTAGGAACGCCATTGCAAATTTGCCAAAGGAAGAATATCTTGAGCGATCGAACTCTATGTACCATTTCACAACACTCCCAGTGAGAGTGTGTTGAAACAATCACAATTGTATGGAGTCGTCTTCCAATGAGTTAGACGAGCACCAAAGATGGAAGGTGGTCACATGATCCCTTGGATCTTCGTTAGTCTTGGCTTCGAACTTTGGTATGTCTGAAGGCAATTTCGTTGGCATAGGGGGCCAACGTGGATCATGACAGATGGGATCATTCAACAACCTTGTCAAGTCTAGAAAATGTAAGGTTGCCAAGAAAGGTAGTTTTGGTTGTTGTTGATGATAACTATGGAAAACGGGGCCTGGAGTTTGACTGGCACCAGGTTGCCAGGAAAAGTTGGGTTGCTGGCCAGGGTTTTGGTAAAAACCATGACCATGACCAGCATACAGATTTTGCGTTTAAGGAGACATCATCGGTTGATTCCCGAAATAGGACGTAGATGGTTGGACATGCATTACATTTGGAGGACTTTGGGAAGGGTTTCCCCATGTTGATCCCATGGGTATAGGTATTGTACCTTGCCCAGGGTTCCATTGGTTATGAAAATAATTGCCCTAGATCGACATTCGTGATGAGGGAACTGATCCTTGCCAAGAATGCCAAGGTCCTAATGTGGAAGAAGTTCCTGGGTTTGCCCCCTGTGTAGGAATAGTACCCTGCATAGGATTAGGTTGGCCATAACCGGGGTTACCCCGAGTGGGGAAAGCAGCTGATGAGAAAGCATTGTTACCAAACACACCAACAAAGAAATCGGTTGAACCTGCCGACATATTATGAGAAGGTGGTCCTTGACTCCCTACTCCAAGTGAACTATGGTGTTTGTTTGGCCCGACGGATTGCTAGTGGGTACCGCCGAGCGAAGGGGACAAAGGAGGTATATGACCTCCCCCGTAAGGGAAAGCGTTAAAGGGAGATGAAGTGCCCCCCATGGGCCCTTGCAGAGGAGCATTAGAGCTCCCTTCTACCAGACCTAAAGTTTGTAAAGTCAAGTAGGATAGTATAGGGCTTGTACCTATGCTAGGCATCCCGTATGAGAATGGAGGGCTTTAT
>JASDQU010435587.1:69039-81291 GCA_032191745.1 Picea mariana | reverse complement strand
TCTTACCAGGAAGATTGGGGTTACCTTCATTGAAGAATCTGGAGGTGAATGCATTCTTAAGTAGCTAACCATTGTTGTTATATTGACTGCATAGTACATAAGCATTTGATATGAGGTTACCTTCATTGAAGAATTAGGAAGTGAATGCATCCTTAAGTAGCTAACCATTGTTGTTATATTGACTGCATAGTACATAGGCATTTGATATGAGGCAGACTATATTGAATTTTTTAACTTGTGACTTTACTTAACTTGTGACTTTACTTTGAATTATTGAATAAAAGTATATTGAATTTTTAACTTGTGACTTTACTTTGAATTATTGAATAAAAGTATATTGAATTTTTGAACTTGTGACTATATTAAATTAAAGAAAAAATTTAATAGTTATACATTAATCAATTAAATCAATATTTTACTAAATTTTTTATATTTTAAAAAATATTTAAATCACAATATTAATTTATGAATTTAATTTCTTACTATTAACTGAATTTTTTTTTTTTTTAAATATTTAAATTACACTTCCAAGACATCGAACTTTTTGAAATGTAAAACGCTCTTTACATTAAATAAAATTTTAAAAATCTCTATGTCAACATCCATTTAATGCTTTGACCTGCTGTGCCATGACATTTAATGCTGCCAGTGGTGACATGTATAATGTCCATAATGGTCAAACTACAATTGCATTCCTCCAAAACAAACAGAAGCGATGACTGACAAGACACCATAAAAAACATATTGCAATCATCAAATCAGTGATTTGATTTGATCTGATCCAAACGTCTACCGCTGGTTAGTGACGTTGAGAGAAATTTGATTTGAGAGCGTTTTAGTATCCCACAGCTGTGAAGCAATTCACTTTTCTATAAGATGCTCTGCACCGGAAGAAGAACATAAACATTTTTTTTAAAACTTAGGTTAGAAAATGAAATGTCATTGAAAAAAATGTACACATTTGTAAAAACATAAATTAAAAAATGAAAAAGTATTGGTTTGAAAAAATAAAAAAATGTACACGTGTAAAAATATAAATTAAAAAAACAAAAAGTATTGGTTTGAAAAAAAAAAAAAAATTTATACATTTGTAAAAACATAAATCAAAAAATGAAAAAGCATTGGTTTGAAAAAATGGCTCCCTGCAACCTGATCCAACATAGGGAACAATAGGTAAATTATTTCTATTAAACTTGAAATAGCACGTTAGTAGTACTAAACCCTTCCATTGTGTTTTTTTGTCATTTCACCAATGTCCTTTTGTTTACTAGTATAAAAGACCAGTTAAAATACATTTTGTTTATGAGTATAGAAGACTAGGGAAAACGAACGAGAATTTTCCCTAGAGGTACTTGGCTTCTTGCGGGAATCAAAGCGATGCGGTATGGTTGGGTATTTATTTTAAGAACAGGTGCCAGGTAATGCTAAATTATATTCTTCTCAATCTCTCCAAATATCTCGATCATTCTTTTACAGAATTCTATCAAATAAATTACATAATTCTATCAAATAAATGCTTTTATTTTATAAAGGTTTATATGGAGGAAAACATTAAGCCCTGAGTATGTTCCAGACGGACTTGTAAGTTACCGCAGCAAACGAAGATTGGTTGGCGAATGGAGCAAAGAGTGTGCATCCACAAGAAATGTTTGTCACGACGACCCTGAAATTCACAGTGCATTGGCATCCAGGATAAAAAGAATGGAATAAATTACATAATTTTTGAAATGACCGAATAATTCTAGAATGAATTTTGCAGAATATTACAAAATTATCTCTGTTGGAAACACAAAGTTGGGGCAGATTAAAGAAGAAAACAGTTGGATTTTGGACCAACGGTGGGGAGTTAAAAAGTGGACGAACCTAATCCATGTAGAGGAAAGTGTACAAACCTAATCCATGTAGAGTTAGTGGGTTAGGGTTTTGGTTATTGTTTGAATGAGTAATTAACCCATTTTTATAATATAAATATGTATTGTGTGATTTGAGGAGATCTATTTAGTGAAAGTTAATTGTTAAGTACTATTATTGAAATATGATCTTGTTAGCCTCCGTCCTAATGAGCACAACGCTATAAACAAATGTAATGTGTCCTAATGAGCACAACGCTATAAACAAATGTAATGTGATGAAGAATAATAAAAGAGCAAAGACAACCAGAGCTTTGTAAACTTGGCGGGCTGAACCAGGTAAATTTGTGCACTGTTTATCTTATTTATTGAGATTGTTAGTTATGATGAATGAATGAATTTGTTAGTAGTAAAATGTAGTGCACACTAGAATGACATGATTATTATTGCAGAATAATTGTTAAATAAATGAAAATGATTACATAATGGTAGATCTGGATATGATCCATTGAAGAATCTATGAAGATTATGATCCTAAATGATATGATCCACTGAAAAATCCGTGAAGATTATAAAGTGTATGTCCATGTTCCCATTGAAAGTAGCAGCCATGATAAGCAACACGTGTTCAGATTGATTTTAGAAGAAGTCTTCTTCGAAAATAAGTCTTAAGTATCCTTGGTTGACCATCTACATCCATGTTCCTATGATGAAAGAAAGAAGTTGGAATCTTAAGGAAGGAACGACATGGAATCTATAGAAGATTCCATGGACCCAAAAACCAAAGAGGAACATGAAGATTCCAAGAAAGAAAGAAAAGTCGGACTCATAAGACTACCACTGAAGCAATTGACCAAGAAGAAATGGAAGTTGTGATGAAGAACAGTGTATGTAAGAAAGACTTATGAAAGGAAACATTGCGAGATTCAGAGGTTTTTCCAAAAGGAAGGAGAACAAGATATACCTCTTGCAGTATCCATTGATTGGAATTTACATGTAAAAGAGTGTCCTTCCCAATAAAGAAAAATTGAGAAAGAATCTTAAGACCCATGTATGCAGATATAAGAAGACCTTGTATGGATTCAAGCAACTTGATGCAGAGTATCTCATATACAACAGAAGCCTGGTGAAAAATTTAGTGTATCAGAATGATTACTTAGAAGTCCGGGATGATGGATTGCTAATCCATGGAAAACTCCCATGATGACACACCTAAAGAAGTTGAGAGACTCTAATCCAATAGACTCGTCTCTTTATTGACAATTGATTGGCTCGTTAATGTATTTGGAGAATACACAGCCGTATATTTTCCTTGTGGGATGTTTGAGTTATGATATACGTCTGCATGGATTTATCGATTGGGCAAGGAGTGTAGATGACAGAAGAAGTGCTACTTGGATATGTTTTAGTTTGAGCTTTTCCACGATGTCATGAGCTAGCATGAAACAAAAATGTTGATTTCGACCATGATATATCTAGAGCTATATGAATCTTTCAAAGAAACCAATGTTCCATGACAAACCGAAGTACATTGAGATCAAGCATTATATTCTCCGTGATAAATTCTAGAAGAGAGAAGTGATTCTCCAGTATATATCCACAGATGAGGAGATAACAGATATTTTGGCAAAGCCTCTGTCCAAGATGAAAAGATTGCGTACTTAAGAGACAAGATGGGGCTCATGGAGATGACTTCCTTATTGGAAAATGAAGTGATTACTCCAAGTTGGGAGGGAGCATTGATATGATATTGATTTATGGATAGTCATTTTCCAGTTTGGAAAATGGTCCAGGATGGGCACTTCCTTTCCAGTTCAGAAATTGGTTTGAGATTTATGACGGAGGCATTTTCCAGTTCGAAAAATGGTCCAGATCGGATAGTCATTTTTGTAATGAAAATGTTATGATAAGTTGTTGATGTACCATAGACAATGATTCCCCTTATGTCCAGTGTGGGGGAATGGTCTAGGACAATCATTCTTCTTGGTAGTCACTTTGAGTAGTGGTCAAGTAGAATGGTCTACCTCATCGGGTAGTCATTCTCTTGAAGTTCACAACTGTGAGTAGTTTCGAAGAATGGTCCGTTTTGGAGGTTGGTGCAAGACAATCATTTCCTTAGGAAATGGCCCGGACAGTCATTCCCTAGGGCAGAGTCATTCTCTCTAGGTTGCACTGTGATTAGTGTCAGAGGAATGACCAAGTTAGGTGAATGGTTCAGGTTTAGCAATCAGGGATAGGCATTCCTTAGGGCAGACTCATTCTCTCCAGGTTGCACTCTAATTAGTGTCGAAGGAATGACCTAGTTAGGTGAATGGTCCAGGCTAAAAAACCAGGGATAATTATTCTTCTATGCTTGAGAATAATATTTCAGATAATCCATGGCTGATGTTTTACCTTTTGAGGGAAGATGTGTTGAACAACTAAGAGGGAGGGGGAGGGAGTGAATCAGTTGTTACTGTGCTCAAACAATTATGCCCATTTTAAACTCTTTACAGAACACTCAATGTCGATCACAATGATGTAGGGAAGTAAGAAATATAATATTAAATATCAATCACACACATGAAATATACAGAGACAGATTTTTCCTGAGGAAACCCATAAAGGGAAAAAACTCATCTTCTTGATATGATAAGTAGTCTTTATTTTCTTTACATTATTATTCTTGTGAGCTCCAACTCCTCTTGAGGCTACAACCTCTTTTTTACAAGCATCAACTTGTTTAGAGCACCAACTCTCTGGTTTCTCTAGCACCCACTAGAAGGAAGCACCAATTCCCTGAGTGTTCCAGCATCAACTGGATGGAAGCACCAACTTCAAGTCACACAGGCACCAACATGTATAACACAGAACAATAGTTCTCCCTTGCACCACCCTGCCACCCTGGTTTTTCTGGCTGCAACCAAATGGAAGCTACAGATCCCTGTGTTCAAGCACCCACTTGAAACTCTGAGGAAACCTGTCCTCCCTAGCACCTCCCTACCACCGTGAAATATAAATCTTCGTTTTCTTGAATTTATTACAATGATACAGAATTTATCTATGGATTACTAGTCTCATCATTGTTCTGCTACACTACTCTACTCTGCCTGCATCAATGTCTCTCTGCTCACCCCACTTGCGCTTTTTTTTCTCTTCTCTTTTATGCTCTGTGCGCAATTTCCATTCTATGCGCTATGCCACTTCTGTGCATTTCAGTTGCTGCACATAGCTTGCTTCTACTCGCATGAATCACTCTCAACAACAACACAAATCTCTTCTCTGTTCTGCGTTTTTATATTCTCTGTGCACCAACTGTATGCTATGTGCAATGCCTCTGCATGTTCTTCACCTCATCACTGTTCTGCCCTTGTGGTTGTTTTCTCCATCTATCCCTCGTAACTGCATAGTTAACTCACAGTCCACATTCACTTCTCTGTTCTACATGTCCTTTGTCACATCGAGTCCTCTGCTTGATCATCATGACAACTCTTCATCTTCTCTGGCGGTTTGCACCATATGTTCATCATCAGTGAGCGTTATGATGATATTCCTTATCCTCTCTCAGAGTCGAAACTCTGCGTCTTCTCTGTCATTTACAACCAATAAATTATCGCTTATCTGGATTCTAAGCCCTTTCCTTCGCGTGACCACTAGTGGTGGCCAAGCGCTTATTCAAAAGGCGCTTCCCAATTTATGTCTAGTGAGCGGTAGATCCATTTCACGATATGACCTTGGGATATGAGTTTCATGTGACCAAGCGATTGCGGGCATGTTCAAAGGTGGTTTAGACCAAACTGCTTTTCTCCCCACAATTCACCACGAGCCTCTAGGCATCTTTTCTCCAAAACTGCAGTTTTGATTGCGTCCCGCTTACGAAAAATGAAGGCCCGAGCATGTTCTAGCCCCACAATGGAGCATGAAATTCGATCTCACGATATTGACGATGCTCTTGAATGGATGGTTCAAATCTTTCCTCTCAATTCTGTGGACCAGATCTCTCCTTCCTCCATCAACGACTGAGGTTTCCTTCGTGATCTAGGCTCCGAGAGTTTCAACTCTCAAACCCTATTGCTACTAACTGGATATCTTTCGGAATGGAATATCTACTGACATATGTCCTCTTCAGTCGACGACTCTACCTTATTTCCTTTCTCCATGCGCAATCCTTGGTCTCAGCGATCAAATGACACGTCTCCTCTTTAATCCAATGACTATCCTTCGCTACGGGACTTTGGCCTTCGGGACTTCGGGTCTTTGGGCGAGTACTAGTGGTAAAAATCTCGAAGTGACGTAACTCTTGCGTGACTCAATGATGTGTCATGAACTGAGCAGCTGCCACATGTCACTCGGATTTGTGATTTCCACATACCTGAAGTTTCAAATCAGCTTGACACTTGTCATTGTCTGATTGCACCATGTGTCCTTGCTGACGTAGTCTGCCACCTGTCCTTGCTGACATGGTCTGCCACATGTCCTTCTCAAATCAATGGTCCTCGTTCTCCCTTTAATCAACGACTGTGATCAAATCGCAACTTTGCGTGTCGGGTGTTTGAACGTGAGCCAACTCTGAATATTCCAACTCCTGATATCTGAAATACTCTAAATCAACGACCCATAGCCCTCTGTGATCCAATGGTCCAGATCCTATTGGGACTTCACATTTTGTGAGTTCCTACAACTCTCACCTTTGACATTTCTAGTTCGTGAGTCAGAGAAATGTTGATCTCTTGCCACGTGTCCTCTGGATCCAATGGCTCAAATCTTATTGCGATTTTGCGTTTCATGAGTTCCTACAACTCTTACCTTTGACTTTTCCAGTTCACGAGTGAGTGAAATGATGATCTCTCTCCATGTTTCCTCTGGATCCAACGGTTCAGATCTTATCGTGATTTCACGTTTCACGGAATTGGAGGATGGTTCTCGGCCATTATCCTCTTTGCAGTTATACTGGATCCAACGGCTGTTGGTCATCAGTGCTCATATCTTACGGATCAGATCTGTACTTCTCCTTTGCACTTCCTCTGGTTAGTGGAACCTGATCTAATGGACATCGGGTATTCGGGATTGGTGATCCAACGGTCATTGTCGCTCCTCCTCCTTAGCTTTTTTCTTTCTCAAATCTCTAAGTCTCAAAGGTGACGACCTCTGATCCTTCTTCGAGCCTTGATGTATGGGATCTCATTTGCACATCTCAGAACACTATCTCTCCTGAGCTTTGATCTCTGCATACGGTTTTCTTCTTCACTTGAGAGATTTTCCATCAATGCACACTCTGATCTTGCCATCGTTATTGTTGTTCTTGCCATCAATGAAAAGCACAATGCTTTCCTATAAATCGTGCCAAAAATCTCCCCCTTTGACATTGATGGCAACCTTAAAAAAATAAAATGCTATGCTATTCTCCAACTATAGCATCCGTACCACTTCTTTTCTCCATCTTTGACATCAATGTCAAAGAAAACATGCTCCCCCTGAGCTATTGCAGTATTTTTCATGGGTATCAGATATTCAACCAATACATACTCCCCTTGATAGGATGGACTCTCTTAGGTTCATAATGGGTTCACACCCAACTTCTCGCGTAGATACTCAAACTGATATTTTGCATGCAATTTAGTGAAGATATCAACAATCTGATCTTTGGAAGGAATATAATGCAAAGAAACAATAGTGTTTTTCACCTGTTCCCTCAAGAAGTGATACTTGATGGACATATGCTTGGTATTGGAGTGAAACACAGGGTTCTTTGACAGACTGATTGCATTGGTATTATCACAATGAATTGGGATTGGTGTAATATATTTTACCTCCAAGTATGTAAGTGTCTGAAACATCCACAATACTTGGGTACAACATGTGGCAGCTGCAATGTATTCAGCTTTTGTAGTTGATAAGGAAATTGAACCTTTCTTCTTGCTCAACCATGATATGAGGGAATCTCCTAAGAAGAATGCACCTCCACTCATTCTTTTCCTTTCATCCACGCAGTTAGCCCAATCAGCGTCGGAATATACTGATAGTTGAAAATTTTGATTCCTAGGATACCATAGGCCATAGTCCATTGTTCCTTTCAAGTATCTGAATAATATTTTGACAACTAACAAATGACTTTGTTTAGGTGGGGCCTGATACCTTCCTACCATTCCAACAACATGCATTATGTCTAGACGGGACGTAGTGATGCACAATAGGCTGCCTATCATAGACCTATATGAACTCTGATCAACATCAGGTGAATCATCATCCTTGCTTAACTTACATCCAGTTACCATAGGTGTGCTCATAGGTTTAGAATCTTCCATTTGAAACCTTTTCAACATTTCTCTTAGATATTTTTCTTGAGAAAGAAATATCCCTTCAGACTTCTAAGTAATTTGTAGGCCAAGAAAAAATGATAGCTCCCCTATCTTTAGGGTTTTTCCTACTATAAAGCCTATAAAATAAGGCTTGTGGTAATTCTATAAAATCTAATCTTTAATCTTTAATCTTTATAGGTTGTCGGTCATGTATATGTAAGACAAATTGGTTACAGGGTTGTTCCTGAGTAAGCAAGAGGGTATGATGTCGATTGTGACTTAGGTGTTGACCAAGGTTAGAGATGTAATCTTTTATTTTGAATGAATAAGAAAAAAAATAGGGAAGATTGCTCAAGGAATGTTGGTTTTCTTGGTTTGGGTTTCCAGGGTAAAATATTTGTGTACTGTGTGCTTGCTTTATCATTTACTTTCTTGATTAAATATTTATTCCTCTCTTATCCTAGGTTTAGTGTGGAAGTGTTCTTCATTTATTGACATGTGGTATCAAAGGTAAAGATCATGTGGTATCAGAGCTTGAATTAACAATATTGGATCTGAGCTAAACCCTAGGTTCAATAAGAGACATAAGTCATAAATTGTGTTAAAGATCATGTTAAAGAATGGTGAGCATCTCGGGAATAGATATCAAAAAATTCAATGCCATAATTTTGAGCTTTGGAAGCTGTAAATTGAAGACATCATTATAGATTGAGAGAAATGGACAATAGTCTGTCTAGGTACCATTTTGACAAGTATGTCGATGGAAGAATGGGAGAAACTCAAGAGAAGAGAAAGGAGTACGATTCAACTTTTTCTTGCAAATTCAGTACTGCTAAATGTCTTAGTTGAAGATTTGCCCAAGAAACTATGGGACAAGTTGGACAGCTTGTACTAGTCGAAATCCTTGGTAAATAAGTTGTTTCTTAGAAAGAAATTGTATCTTATGAGGATGAGTGATTGAAGTTCGGTGACTAAGAATTGAAATGTGTTTAATACCATTATAATACAATTATCATTTGTGGATATTAAAATCACTAAGGAGGATAAAGGTATTAGTCTATTATGTTCTTTGCCAGACTCTTAGAATAGCTTAGTTATGGATATAGGGAGTAATACAACCACATTAGCGCTAGAAGACGTGGTTTCATATCTATTATCAAATGAAATGAGAAGGAAGAACATGGAAGGATCAAACAAAGAAACATTAGTGGTGAGAGATCGTCTAGTAGATAGAGATGAATGCAAATTCTCTGATAGAAAGTATATGTAACAACCCAAGGTCGAGCTCTTGCTGAATTGTAATTATGCTTATAGGTTGGTGAGCCAAGTGGTTAAAAGCTAAGAGACTTATGTGTTTATTAGGCCGGTGAGCCATATGATAAGGCCAATGAGCCTGATTTTGTATATGTAAATACACACATATCATTAATAAATTTACACTGCTACATGTAGACCCTCCATGAAGAAAGAGTTATGGGGGACTAAGCTCCACTAGGTGGGGAAGGGGCTAAGCTTCTAGGAATAGGGGCTAAGCTAGAGGGCTTACCTCCAAAGGAATAATATTATTTTATTATTTCCTAGAAGCTAAGGTTTGATATAACTATGTTGTCCTAAGTTCCTAGGGGAAAAGGGGGACGATTGTTAGGTGGAACTCATGTAGATTCAGGGAGACATGTGTCAACCTAAGCGCATGCATTTTTAGGTGGGAAAGTCATCTCGTTCGGGGGTTGGATCACCATGCTCATGAGCCTCACTATTCTTAGGATGGTCACAGATCCTTCACCATTGCGTCTGTACTCTCATGAGGTTAGACACCCTGGAAGAGAGCCACACTCCCCACTGATGCATGTGTGATTGTAAGATGCAGTTATTGGACGTTGTCCTGTGTATTTTTCTTGTTAAGCCTAATGCATTTGTATTCTCCTGAGTTGTGTTGTGTCTTAGCACTTGGCTATTGCCACTTTTGGTGTCCATACCTATTTTTGTTGTTGTCTTTACTTGTGTGTTAGCTGAATATTGTTGTTGTATTTCGTAGGTGATGAATTGAAGAAGCATGTTTTTAGGCATGTGAGCAATTATCCCAAGTGAGAGAGTTTGTTGGGAAGTGATTTCTCCTAGAGGGACTCTTGTAGCAGCTACTATACTCTGAGACTTCCGGTCCAACCTGTTGCTGAAGCCCAAGTTAAGGGAGGTGTAGTAGCTGATGGACTTGTACTAGTGAAGGTATACCCTCCTGTGGTGGAGCAGGCGTGTGGGGAATGAGGGTATGTGGGTTGTGGGTGTAAGTGGCTCCTGGTATAAAATATCCTTCCTATTATTTTGTGAAACTTCCTTGTTGTCCTTACCAAGCCTAGAATTCCCTTGCCCGATGGAGTTTAGTCCCAACTCAGGGGTGACCCACTGTTGAGCATGATGAGCAACGTGGTCTAAGGTTGGACGGTTCATGGAAGTTATGCACATAGTTGGTGGTTAACTATTAAAAGATAAGTACCAATTCCTTGTTTGTTGTATGTTGTGTATTTGTATTTTCATGATAATTAATGAGTAATGCCTGTATATATATGTTGCATGTAGGTGTTAATGTTGCTTCCGCATGAACAGGTGTATGAGTAGAGTATTGTCGTCTGTTTAATTTCATTATATATATATATGTGTGTGTGTGTGTGTGTGTGTGAATACCAGATGTTATCTCTATCTTCTGGTTAAGTTTTATATGTGATTATTTCCGCAAAGTTACTCAGTGGCATGACCTAGCCTATTGTGTAAGGTCGGGAATGTCACAAAAATGGTATCAGAGCCGTAAAGGAAAAGAAAATGTTTCTTTGGTAGTGATACCCGGCTAGGGTGACTGACCAGGGGACGTTACAAATTGTTATCAGAGACAAGGTTTCGACACTGAGCCTGTATGGGCCATGTTAGTGGTTAGCGAGACAAGATTTCAGAGGGAATTGTTGTCGAAAGGGACAAAATTGAATTGTAGATCATTCCAGAGTGCCAAGAGAATACCTTGGTTGTATTATGAAGCTCAGGAGGTATAACGGTTTATGGAATGGTTGTTGATACTAAGAGGGGGGTGAATAAGTATAAAGTGCAATTTAAAAAACTTTTCAAATTATACTTAAACCATTCAATTATATCAAATGAGAAATGAACAATAGTATAAGAGTTACACCAATACACCACAATACACCAAGCACAATATATGAGAAATAATCAATAGTGATTGTTCAAGGGAAGTAATGACTTCCAAAGGTAGCTAAAACTTCCAAATACAAAGGGAGGGATAAACCTCTAAGAGGAATATACAATCCTCCAATATCAAGAGAGGGTTGACCTCTTCATCCTTGCCCCTTCCTTCCACCCAAGAATATATGAGATATAATAAAACTTTACATTAAATCATCACCATCAACCAACCATCACATAGAGCCTGATAATGCTTCCCGAGACTTCTACAACTTCTGTAATTCTTCAATTCTTAGAATACTTTGATTCTATAGATAATATTACTCAATTTATTCTCTGAAATTCCTCCAAGTTTTCCTCCTTGAATCCTCCCCAAAAACAAGTTATAGAAAGAATGGTAGACTTTATTCAATTCTGGTTTATTTAGGAGAGAGAACTTGTTCAGAATGCCCCACGCTCAATATTTAACATCAGATTCTGAAACATGCACACAAGAAACTATAGTCTGTAATCTCTCCAATTAAATTGGTCCCACTTCATTTGGATTCTCTATGAAGACGTTATGACATTTTTACCTGGAACACAAGTTTATTGACTAGCTTCAGGACTGGTCAAAAACCTTATCTTCCACAGAGTCTATCTCCATAATTATAGTGAAACAAGAGATGAAAATTTTACCATAGGTACCTTGATATATCTTTTCAATACCATAGAAATATCACCATCTGAATCATTCTAGAAAAAAAGTTATAGCGAAAATGGTAAGATGACCTGTAAATAACATACCTTAGAACACATCACCAAAAGACTTCATCCTCCCTTGAAATCCATCCTTCTTTACTTCTGATTTCCTATGAAATTCGACTTGTGTATCAAATGAATGTATAATGATATTTATTTATACCATTTATTTCATTTCCTTTCAACATTAAGGATGA
>JASDQU010435587.1:58881-68960 GCA_032191745.1 Picea mariana | reverse complement strand
TATCCATCCATGGGTTTTTTTTTCTGCATGTACATTGTCCTTCTAGCGTTGACATCAATGACAACAACCAATCTTCCAACAATATCCCCCTTTGTCATTGATGGAAACACTCATGCTCCCCCTATCATCATGATCCCAATTTCTCTCCCCCTTTGACATCAATGGAAAAGGGTATGTCTTCTCTCCCTGAGTTTAATGAAAAAAGGTAACTCTCTTCTTCGAGGTTGCTCCCCCTGAACACATGGCACTCAATAATAATTCATCCTTATTTTTGGTCTTTGGGACTTTTTCTTTCTTGGAATCCTTTTGTGTGGATTCTGTCTTCTCTCTCTTCTTCATGTCTAGGATGCATATGTTTTTTGGTCTTCTTGTTGCAGTTGCAACCAATCTTCTTGAGTTATTTTCTCTGATTTTACATTTTCGAGAGTCAAACATAAGAGTGTATCCTTGATCACACATTTTACTAACACTGAGTAGATTATGCTTCAAGTCTTCAACCAATAGGATATTCTTTGCTTTTACATTTTTACTTCCAAGCTCTACTGCACCTTCTCCAAGTATTTTGGCAGATGAGTCATCTCCAAATGCAACATTGCCACTCTTTCTCTTCAAACTGATGAATTTGTCTTGATCCTCGATCATGTGTGAAGAACATCCACTGTCTATGTACCATTCATCTTCTTCTTTACATTCTTCAACGGTCAATGCTATTCGAAAATGTTCATTGTTTGGAATCTCTTTCCTTCTCCATACTGTGGTTGGCATAGGGATATCTTCATTCATATATCTGCAATCTTGTTCTTTGTGACCAAGATAATTACATTTGTAGCATACAATATTTTTTTCCATCAATAGGGAGAATGAATTATAACTTATGTCGACAAATCCACGATTATTTCCATATCTTCTATTTACACCATTCATGTTTCTTGTGTATTTGTTCCTTTCATTGATTTTGCAATTGATTTCCTTATGTCCAAAAGTTTTTCAAGTATAACAATGACCAAGAAAGAAATTTTGATACCTTGGAGTAAGTGACCTTCTTTGTGATGTAGTCCATCTGAGTTCATGATCTACTCTTCTGTAGTTTCCTTCATACTGATTGAAGCTTCTTTGATTCCTAAAGGTAGGAGGTCTTCTTGGATATTCATCTCTTTTGTAATCATTCATTCTTTCTGGTATCCTGGTCCACTTCTCATCAACTGTNTTTGGCACTTGAGAGTTTTTTAAGCTCTTCCTCAATGAGACAACTTCTAGTTCAAGTTTCTCACAATCTTCTTCTTTCTTCATCATTTGGACATTCCTTACTTCTCCTATTCTTCTTTCTTCTTTGAGTAGAGTTTTCAAGGAAATGGTTTATTCTCTTAGTTTCGCAAAGTCTTATAATTGTTTCTTCAAGATTACAACTGTCTTTTCACAACTACCCAATTCACTTCTTAGTTTTCTATGCGTGTCTTTGAGATTGCTATTTTCAATCTCAACATGCTTCAATTTTTTAGGATTCTCATATTCTTGTTGAATAATTTATGCTTCATTATTTTATTCTTCTTCATTTTAATTTTCTTCTTCAGTGTCATCTCTTTCAATCCTTAGATGAGGACATTCAAATTCAACATGTCCTACTCCTTCACAATTAAAGCAAAAGAATTGACCTCTATTTGCTTCTTTGAAATCTGAGATGTTGTAATTTGCTTCAGCTTCTTCTTCTTACCTTTTATAAAGGTCTTGTATCTTGTCCCAAATCTCTTTTGATGATGCACATGATCCCACCTTGGATTTCACTGAATCTGTCAATCCATGCATGATGGTATCTATTGCCAATTTGTTGTTCCTTTTTGCTTCCTTCTGAGCTGCAGTATTTGGTTTCTTCAAAGCATTGTATCCTAAAGAAACTGAGAACCAAACATCTACCCCAAGAGATTTCAAGTAAGTTTCCATTCTGTTACTCCAGTATTCAAAATTTCTTCCATCAAATGGTTGAATCCCATTTGGAATTGTTTCTTCCATTTCTTCTTAGGATCTTCCTTCCGGTGGTTAAATGGTACTTAAGGTAACCCTCTCTTATACCAATTGTTGATACTGAGAGGGGGGTGAATTAGTATAAAGTACAATAAACCTTTTCAACTTATACTTAAACCAGTATTATATCCAATGAGAAATGAACAATAGTATAAGAGTTACACCAATACACCACAATACACCATGCACAATATATGAGAAATAATCAATAGTTATTGTTCAAGGGAAGTAATGACTTCCAAAGGTAGCTACAACTTCCAAATATAAAGGGAGGGATAAACCTCCAAGAGTAAGATACAATCCTCCAATATCAAGAGAGGTTTGACCTCTCCATCATTTCCCTTTCCTTCCACACAAGAATATATGAGAGATAATAAAACTTTATATGAGGGTTGACTTCTTCAACTTTTGTAATTCTTAAATTACTGGAATACTTTGATCCTATAGATAATATTACTTAATGTATTATCTAAAACTCCTCCAAGTTTCACTCCATGAATCCTCCCCAAAAAGAAGTTATAGAAATAATGGTAGACATTATTCAATTCTGATTTATTCAGAAGAGCGAACTTGTACAGAATTCCCCATGCTCAATATTTAACATCCGGTTCTGAAACTTACACACAAAAAACTAAATTCCGTTCTCTTTTCAATGAAATTGGTCCCACTGCATTTGGATTCTCTATGAAGGAGTTATGACTGTTTTACCCGGAACACATGTTTATTGACTAGCTTCAGGATGGGTCAAAAACCATATCTTCCACATAGTGTATCTCCATAATTATAGCGAATCAAGAATTGACATGTTTACCACAGGTACCTTCATATGTCTTCTCAATACCATAACAATTTCACCATCTGAATCGTTCTAGAAAAAATGTTATAGCAAACTAGTAAGATGACCTGTAAATAACGGACCTTAGAACACATCACCAAAAGACTTTATCCTCCCTTGAAATCTGACCTTCTTTACTTCTGATTTCCTATGAAATTCGACTTGTGTATAAAATGAACGTATAATGATATTTATTTATACCATTTATGTCACTTCCTTTTNTTCTTTACTTCTGATTTCCTATGAAATTCGACTTGTGTATAAAATGAATGTATAATGATATTTATTTATACCATTTATGTCACTTCCTTTTAAAATTAGGGCCGACCTGACACTTTCTTATTTTGTAATTCTTTTCTTTAATTATCTTCAGGGCCTACATGTACTTCCTTCTTCAATTCACTTTGTCATCTTCAAAAAAAAAATTCTCCTCAACCATGAGGATCCATGTGACGTGCCACCTACCACCGGAAACAACATGATGTATACTATCCATCAATGGGTTTTGTTTTTTCATGTACATTGTCCTTCTAGGGTTGACATCAATGAAAACAACCTATCTTCCAACAATGGTGGCAGATAAAAGAGACTACAGTAACCATGGGTTTGGAACCGCAAGGTTGAAGTTGGTCCATAAGATCTACGCAAGGGAAAGACCAACATTTTCCAGCTGCTAGATCTAGAAGGAGATGCATGAAGGTTAACCTGGAAGTCCTTCAGCGAAGTTAGGTGTTAAGAAGAAAAAGAAGGGTCAAAGCTCGAAGTTCCAAAGTCCCGGAGGGGATCTACACCTTAGATCCAAGGAGAAGCCTTACCGTTAGATCAAGCCAAGAGTAAAAGGTAAGACACATGGTGAAAAGCATATCTCAACCATTAGATCTGCACGTAAGTGGTTGTGAGCCGTGGATCTCACAGCTATTCGAAATTCGGCATTCAGAAGAAATGGGATGTGCTAAGATGAATCCTTTGAAGTCCCAAAGCCTGAAGTCTGAAGTGATGTGGCATGATGAAACCACCTAGGATGACATGGACTTTCTTAGCACCACCATGTGTCAGTCAAAATGGAACTTTGACGACCCTGCTAGACAAAATAAATCCAACATGTGGAGCCACATGGCACCACCTTAATTGTTGACAATCGTACCAGGTGGACCTGGAAGGTAAAGTAGATCGAAAATTCAAATTTTGGGAGTTCGGTGTTCTAGAGAAATGGGGTATGCAAAGGTCAAATCTTTCGAAGCTTGAAGTCCCGAAGTGATGTGGTCTGCTGACGTCACTAAGATGACGTGGAAACATGTGATGTGTGCCACATGTCAGTGAGTTAAGAACCATTGTAAAAATGAAATGCAATTAGAATGTGAGTTTTCAGTATATTTTAGTTCAAGCACGAAAAATGTGGACCCCGGTGGATGTGTGGTGTCAGATCATGAAGTCCAGAGACTAGACACTCCGAACGAAATGGCTCATGATGGAATGGGAGGAAGAAAACCCTGAAGTTCCATTACACCGAAGTAAAGTGACGTGATGACATCACTGGGGTGACATGGAATTATGCAGAGACTCGTGGTTTGGGAGTTTTGGGTTGAGAAAAGGTGGAATCATATGAAGTCCCGGAGCCCTGAAGCTCTAAATTCCCGGAAACCCGATGCCTGGAGTTCCATAGAGAGTATTAGCTGTTGGATGTTGGGAGACATGGATTGTTGATCCACCCTAATTCATGTTTTTGACAATCTGACACTCTGAGAGAATTGTTGTGATGTGCTTGGAAATCCGTAAAAGCTCGGAGCCCAAAGTTTCAGGGTTTCGAATAAGCACCCAAATCATAAGCGTTGGGTCACATCTGTGGTCACATGTGAATGGTGATTTGTTACATAACATAACGAGGATTAGAGATAGAATTGTGGGGATTCTTGATCGACGTAGACCCACCAAAAATGGATTCTGATATTCTTTCTGTTGAATCAGATTGTTTAAGTTCCTATGGAAAATTATTAAAGACTGATAGCATGACAAAATATGGTTGACTGCACATTTTTGCAAAGTTAACAATTGATGGGCTGAACCGAGTTGTTGCATAGTGCAAAGCATGGAGGAGGCACAAGATGCTTACAGTTTGGAGGATGAAGTTAGAGGAATGGATGTCCATTTGGGAGTTGAAGGAATGAATTCCAATGGGCATGGAGAAGAGATAGATAAAGAAGAGAACATGAAGAAAATCATTAATTTTTTTTAGAAAGATGTACAAACTCATCTAGCAGATAACAAAAATCTCATGAAAGTCAGGGAGCATCAGGGAGAATTCAACGTGAAGTTGATGCAGAGCCTGGAAAGAATAGAAAATAAATTGGATAAGGAGAGTGGCTCAAGAAAATCAAGAAATCCCAGAAGAACAAGAAGTATTAGTCGACATCACCATCACTCCCCGAGGCATTCCAATAAGAGAGCATAGAATAACTCATGTTAATCCCCTATTAGGAAGCATAAGAGGTCTGGGGAAGATGAGATATGAGGGAAATGAACAAAATCAAACCTCCTAAGTTTGATGGGGAGTACAAGAAGGATGAAGATTTAGAGACATGGTTGTTGGGCATGAGAAAGTATTTTCAATTGCATAATTATTCTTCTCATGTGGATGGATGAATTTCCATGTATCAGCTCAAAGGGAAGGCATCTGTATGGTGGGATCAACTTGTGCAAGTACAACACATCAGAGAGAAGAATGTTATATGGAGGGAATTCAAGAGACATTTTGAAAGGAAGTACCTAACTAAGAGGTATTATGAAAAGAAAATGAAAGAGTTCTTTGAATTCAAGCTGGGAAGTATGTCCATTGATGAGTATGAAAGAAGATTCTTGGAGTTGTTGAAGTATTTTCCCTTCATCAAGGATGAGACAGTTAAGATTCAAAGGTATCTGAGTGGGCTTCCATCTTCCATCAGTGAAAATATCCAGTTTGATGATCCTAAAACTATGGAAGAAACCATAAGGAAAGAAAAATGATTATATGATCAACAAAGAGAAAAGCCTAGTTTCCAAAAATATTGGGAATACAAGAAGAATTTTAAGAGGGGACAAAGGAAGAAGGGAAACAAACCACCATTTTTCAAGAATAGTCCTCAAGGACAACCGGTTTTGAGAGAGCCCAGGATGGATGAAGTAGGTGGGCAAAGGCCAAAGAAGACACCTATGGAATGTTGGGTTTGTAAAGGAGATCATAGATATAGAGATTGTCCTCACAGAAAGGACAAGATGAGATTTTTTCACAATATTCAGCAAGCTGAAACAATGGAGGACATGGGTAGGAGAGTACCAAGAATCTATGTAGCCTTGGACAACAAGAAAGATGAGTTTCAATCACACATGATTGAAGTTGAAGGTATGATCAATAACCATGCCTTTATTATTTTAATAGACTCAGGAACTAGTAATAGTTACATAGATCCTAAAGTTGTGGAAATATTATGCTTTCCAAGAAGCAAGAATGAGAAATCTTGGTTGGTACAATTGACTACAGGAGCCAAGAAGAAAGTTGTTGAGTTAGTTAAATCATGTCCAATGGGCATGAATGGACTAAGTACTAAGAAAGATCTCAATATCTTTCCTTTAGGATCATATGATTGCCTAATTGGTATGGACTAGTTGGACCAACACCATGCCATTTTAGACATCCATAAAACGGAATTCACTTGCTTGGATGAGGAAGGAAAATGGAGAGTGGTCCAAGGAATTCCCACGGTAGTTGCTATTAGAGAAATTTCAGCAATGCCACTGAAGAAATGCTACAGGAAAGGTTGTCAAATATTTGCAGCTCATATGGAGGAAGAATATTAGGATAAGGTGCCAATTCTAGAGGACCATGTAGTCCTGGAATATTTTCAAGATGTGTTCAAGGAGGTACCAGGCCTACCTCCAAAGAGAGATATTTATTTCTCTATAAATTTGATGCCTGGAACATCCCCAGTGTCAAAGACTCCCTATAGAATGAGTACACCGGAGCTGAAGGAACTACAAATGTAGCTTGAAGAGATTCTGAAGAAGGGGTATATCCACCCAAGTGTATCCCCTTGGGGTGCCCCAGTCTTGTTTGTAAAGAAGAAAGATGGAAAAATGAGGTTCTGCATTGATTTCAGATAGTTGAACAAAGTGACTATAAAGAACAAGTATCCCTTAACAAGGATTGATTATCTCTTTGATCAATTGAAGGATGAAAAGATATTTTCAAAGATAGATATTAGGTTAGGTTACCATCAATTAAGGATTAAATAGGAAGACATCAGCAAGACCGCCTTCAGAACAAGGTATGGTCATTATGAGTTCACAATGGTTCCATTTGGGTTATCAAATGCACCTGCTATTTTTACGTGCTTAATGAATGTCGTTTTCAGGGAATATTTGGACAAGTTTGTCATTGTCTTTCTTGATGACATCCTTGTGTATTCCAATTCTAAACAAGAGCATGACTATAATTTGAAGATGGTGTTGCAAGTACTAAGAGAGAATCAGTTGTATGCCAAATTGAGAAAGTGATCATTTTATCAAAACCTAATTCACTATTTGGGGCATATCATATCGGAAGAAGGGATAGTCATGGAACCTAAAAAGATTGAGGCCATTAAAGGGTGGACAACACATAAAAATGTAACATAAGACAAATCATTCATGGGTCTAGCTGGCTACTATATAAGTTTCATTGTAGGGTTTTTGAGAATAGCTCACCCCATTACTTCCTTGCAAAGGAAGGGAAAGAAATTTCAATGGACAGAAGAATGTGAAAGAAGCTTCCAACAATTGAAGCAATGGTTAACCAGTGCTCCAATTATGAATATTGTAAATATGAATGAAGATTTTGTGGTTTGTACATACACATGTAAAGAAGGACTAGGAGGAGTCCTCAGCCAGAATGGGTTTGTGATATGTTTTGAGTCCAGAAAAGTGAAAGAGCATGAAAGGCTCTACGCTACTCACGATTTGGAGTTGGCTGGCATTGTACATGCTCTAAATAAATGGAAACATTACCTCATGGGAAAGAGGTTTGAGCTCAGGATAGACCATAATGGTCCAAAGTATTTGTTTGATCAACCTACATTGAATGCTAGGCAGAGCAGATGGTTGGATTCCCTTGTTAATATGACTTTGATATCAAGCACATCAAAGGAAAGAAGAACAAAGTGGTTGATGCACTTAGTGGAGAGTGCATGAACTGCATGCTATAACCATAAACATGTATCAGACGAATCTTCAAGGAAAAATATCTGAGGCTGCAAAAGTTGATTCGCAATACTTAGAATTGGTAACAAAATTGCAGCAAGGTAAAATGCAGTAGAAGGCCAAAGATTTCGAATTGGGAATTGATCGAATTCTCTTGTACAGAAATAGAGTTTATGTACCCAACTCTTCTAAATTGAAGAGTGCGTTTTTAAAAGAAATGCACAATGTACCTTATGCAAGATACCTAGGATATCAGAAAACAATTTAGAGAGTCAAAAGCCAATATTATTGGCCATGCATGAAGAAGGAAGTTGTTGAATTTATTTCCAAATGCTTGGAATGTCAAAAGGTAAAGGTTAAGCATAGACACCCATATGATTTGCTACAATCATTAACCATCCATCAGTGGAAGTGGGAAGTGGTGACAATGGATTTCATCACAAGATTTCCCAGAACAAGCAAGCAACATGATGTAATCATGGTAGTAGTGGACAAACTTACTAAAGTTGCCCATTTTTTTCCATTGAAGACTACTCACAAGGAAGCTAATGTTTTTGATATTTATATGAGGGAAGTAGCATGCTTGCATGGTCTACCCAAGACAATTGTTTCTGACAGAGACCCAAAGTTTACCTCAAAGTTCTGGAGAGGACTATTTGAGGGGTTCAGAAAAAACCTAAGCTTCAGCACAACCTATCACCCTGAGTTAGATGGACAAACAGAAAGAGTAAACCAAGTGATATAATACATGCTAAGTATGTATGTGATGGAAAAACCATCTAAATGGGAAGATTATCTACACTTGGTAGAATTTGCCTACAAAATGGGTATCAAGCATCACTTAATATGATCCTGTTTGAAGCACTTTATGGAAGAAAGTGCAACACCCCAATAAGCTGGGACAAACCAGTTGATAGGGAAATGGTTGGGCCAGAGTTTCTCAAGGAAATTGAAGAGAAAATGATGAAGATTAAACAAAATTTGAAGGCTTCCTAAGAAAGATATAAAATTTATGCAGACAAAGGAAGAAACCACAGAGAGTTTAAAGTGGGTGACCATGTTTTCCTGAAGGTGTGTTGTCGTCCTAATACACACTTGCAAATAGCTGCCCCTCTAGATGTCAGAGTCACAAAAAGACCTGATGGATCCTTATCCCATCAAGTTTATAGGAAGAAAACCCACACTGAACAATACCTTCATCCCGATTCCCATCATCACCCCTCCCAAAAACTAGGTGTTCTAAACACCTTGGCCACTAGAGCCTTCAGAATTTCTGATGATGAACACCTAGAGGAAGAGAAAAATCACCTCCTTAACGTTTTTAAAAATAATGGCTATAAAAAACATCAGGTAATGAAAGCTTTTCAAAATGCCACCAAAACACCTAGGAATAAAGAACAAACAAATAATGATGTGTCTAAGGTTTACTTGCCCTACATACAAGGAACAACAGACAAACTTGCAAGGATTTTAAAGAAGAAAAACATTGGGGCAACTTTCAAACCCCTAAACACTATTAGGAACTCCCTTAGGTCAGTCAAAGACTTTGTTGATCCCATCAAACATAAATGTGTCTATACGATCCCATGTTCATGTGGTAAACAATACATAGGAGAAACAGGTCGTTCCTTTAGAATTAGGATTCAAGAACATGTTGCTGACATCAAACACAATCACACTCATCCCTCAGCTCTCGCAGAACACTCAGATAAAACCAAACATCACATTTGTATTGAATAAACCAAAATCCTTGCCAGGATAGATCACTACCACAATAGGAAATTCAGAGAAGCAATCGAAATTGAAAAACAACCTAATAATCTAAACAAAGATGATGGATGAAAAATTAGTCAAAATTGGATCCCTACCCTAGCCAATATGAATAATTCTAAATATTAATTTATAAACATTGTCTAGTCGGCTCTTTTTAAATATAAATAAAAATTAATAAACAAACAAATAATTAATTATTAAAACAAATAATTAATTAATTAAACAAACAATTATAATTTCTAAA
>JASDQU010435587.1:26879-58781 GCA_032191745.1 Picea mariana | reverse complement strand
TTTTGAGTGTAGAAGGTGGGTAAGGGGTTAGAATAGGTTGGAAAAGGTTGGGAGGGTTAGGTAAAGTCTAATATTGCTCTTTTGCACCTTCAAACTAACCCATTAACTCTTTTTTACAAAAATTACAAAAATGACTTAGCAATTAAAATTGTTGTTTTGACTGACTTTGACTCCGGGTGGATAAATGCACAACAAACTTTGTTCGACTAAGCTTAAACTTGGTATATGGGTGTAGGGGGTGCCATTCCATTTATTTTAAGCACAAATACCCCTATCAAAAATCCAAAGACCCAGTTTTTACAATATTTGCTCAAAAACATTTAACTAATTAAATAATTAAAATTCTAACATTAGGAAAATTAATTAAATTTAATTAATTAAAAAAAACATATCTAGACTCGACGAAATTCCGTGAAACTTTCTAAAATGTCTGGCATGGTGATTTACATCATTCCTAAACAATAGCTACCAAAGGATGGGACCATTAGAACGTCGTTCACCACTTTGAGGAATTATCGCATGTGTGAGGGAAAAACTCGTGGGAAATCAACCAGGTTGAAAAGCCCAATTGACAACCTGAGGATAAAAAACCCTCGGTGAAAAGAACTCTCCCAATGAAAAAATCCCAAGGTACCTGAACTAACTATGATCCATGCAGACCTATTACATTATTAACCCATGCAGGGGTGCGAAAATTTCATTTACAAAAATTTGTGCTTTTCAAATAAAATGCCCAAGTAGAACCAAAATGTCTTCAACATACTTGCATATGATGATGCACATCTTCATGGCACATGAGTTGAACCCCTAGCTGAATAGGCGGTCAAAAAGGTGAAAGCCAACAGAAGTTCCCTGAAGTTGGGAAGTTCTTCCAAGTTGACAGCCAGATTTTGTGGATCGTTTGAAATACTAGAAAGGATTGGACCAATAGCTTATATGCTTGAATTTATTGCATCCATGAATGTAAAGAATGTATTTCATGTATCATTGTTCAAGAAGTATATACCTGATGCTAATCATGTGATTGATTGGAATTTGATCCAGGTGAAAAAAGAAGGCGCTTTGCAAGTGCATCATGTGCACATACTGGACTAGAAGAGCAAGAAACTCTGGAATCGATTCGTAAATCTTGTAAAGGTTCATTGGACTTGGTATGGTCCCGAGGACGCAACATTGGAGCATCAAGATGATATGTGGGAAAATTACCCACATCGTTTTGAAGATTTTGGAAATCTTATTGTTTTTGTGTAAAGAGTTTCACCGAGGACAATGCAAAAATAAGGGGAGGGGATTGTAACACCCCAAGGTCGAGCCTTTGTTGAATTGTAATTATGCTTATAGGCTGGTAATCCGAGTGGTTATAAGCTGAGAGACTTATGTGTTTATTAGGCTGGTGATCTAGATGCTAAGGCCAATGAGCCTAATTTTGTATATGTAAATACACACATATCATTAATAAAATTACACTTCTGCGTATACACCCTCCACGAAAAAAGAGTTATAGGGGACTAAGCTCCACTAGGTGGGGAAGGGGATAGGTGTCTAGGAATAGGGGATAAGCTAGAGGGCTTACCTCTAAAGGAATAATAATATTTTATTATTTCCTAGAATCTAAGGTTTGATATAACCATGTTGTCCTAAGTTTATGGGGGAAAGGGGGGATGAGTGTTAGGTGGAACTCATGCAGCTTCAGGGATACATGTGTCAACCTTAGCACATGAATTTTTAGGTGGGAAAGTTTGCTCATTCAGGGGTTCGCTCACCATGCTCACAAGTCTCACGATTATCACGACAGTCACAGATCCTTCACCATTGCATCTATACTCTCGCAAGGTTATATACCCTGGAAGAGAGCCACACTCCCAACTGATGCACATGTGATTGTAACCTATAGTTAATGGACGTTGTCTTGTGTGTTTTTCCTGTGAATCCTGATGCATTTGTATTCTCCTGAGCCGTGTTGTGTCTTAGCATTTGGTTGTTTCCACTTTCAGTGTCCATACCCATTTTCTGTTGTTGTCGTCACCCGTGTGTTAGATGAATGTTGTTGTTGTATTGCTTAAGAGATGAATTAAAGAAGAAGGTTGTCAGGCCTGAGAGAAACTCTCCCTGGTGAGAGAGTTTTCTAGGAAGTTAGTTCTCCTAGAGGGAGTCCCGTATCAGCTACAGTACTCTAATACTTTCAGTCCAGCCTGTTGCTGAAGCCCAAGGTAAGGGAGGTGTAGTAGACGATGAACTTGTATTAGTGAAGGTGTACCCTCATAGGGTGGAGCAGGCATGTGGGGAATGAGGGTCTGTGGTTTTTGGGCATAAGTGGCTCCTTGGATAAAAGATCCTTCCTGTTGTTCTGTGCAACTTCTTTGTTGTGCTTGCCAAGCCTAAAATTCCCTTTTCTGGTTGAGTTTAGTCCCATCTCGGGGGTGACCCACCGCTGAGTGTGATGAGTAGCGTGGTATAAGGCTGGGAGGTTCGTGGAAGGTCTACATGCAGTTGGTGGTTACCTATTAAAATATAAGTACCAATTCCTTGTTCATTGTATGTTCTGTATTTGTATTTGCATGATAATTAATGAGTAATGCATGTATATATATGTTGCATGTAGGTGTTCATGTTTCTTCCGCATGAGTAGATGTATGCGTAGAGTATTTTTGTCTATTTAATTGCATTAGATAGATATATATTTGTATGTGTGAATACCAGATGTTATCTCTATTTTCCAATTAAGTTTTATATGTGATTATTTCTACAAAGTTACTCAGTGCCATGGCCTGGCCTGGCCTGTTGTTTAAGGTTGGGAATTTCACATAAATGGTACCAGATAAATAAAGGGAAAAAAAGGGTTGCTTTGGTAGCGATACCTGGATAGGGTCATCGTCCGAGGACGTTACAGTATAAGTATAAGGGTAGATCTAAATCCCTTGTTCAGTCAATGAGGAGATGTTGGAAATGTGGTAAAGATGGGAATTACAAAAAGGACTGCAATTCGAAGGAAATGGAAGTTAGTACAGAATTTGACGAGAAGAAGTCGACTGAAAGAAATATGATCCGAGATAAGGGAGGTGATGTTTACCTGGTGTTGATCAATACATAGTCGGATAAAGATGTTTGGTTGATCAAATTAAGAGAATCCTATCATATGACACCATATAGAGAATGGTTATGTGAATATAAACGATATGAAGGAGGAGACGTGTTCTTGGGGGATGACTCGACAACCAAAATTGTGGGACGAGGAAGAGTTCGAATGATACCACATGATGGGAGGAGTAGAAACTTTCCATGTGTGCTACACATTTCGGGTTTGGAAAGAAGTCTGATATCTGTCAGCAACATGAGTGATGCATGGGTGCACACTCTATTTCAAAAGGATACATGTAATATGGGAAGAGGTGTGATGGTATTAATGAAAGGAATTCGGATTGGAACCCTATACAATTTGTTAGGGAATGTCAACTCGACTAGATGCAACAATATCATTGGTCCTAAAGTCAATTTGACTTCGACTCGACTCGACTGAACTTGGGCTGATTCGATTCAACCCGACTTGACAAGTCATCATAAAATTGACTCGACCATGTGTTGACGGGCGAAATTGACCGTCCGTGAACTAAGAGAGTGAAACCGGTCCGGGGTTGTCTAATAACCCAAGCCGTTTGGGATGAAGCACCCTGATGGGTTTAGCGGCTCCGTTAGCCAATCTAAGTCCTAAGAAAACAAAAAGAAAACTAATCTAAAATAACTAATCTAACTAAAAATAACAATTGAAACAAACTAATAAACTAATCTAACTAAAATTAACTATTAAAACAAACTAAACAAATCTAACTATTCTATATATACAATCTACTATCTAATACTATGCTAACTCTAAGAAAATAAATATCTAGCTACTAACAGAAATAAATCTTATTCACAAAATGTACAATGATTACAATTTACAGATTTGAATGAAAACCTGAAAAACTCATTTGTATTCTGTCCTAAGACAGTGAGAGCTATTGTTTTTTGATTTTATAATTTTATGAAAAGAAATAAAACAAAAAAAAACTAACTAAACTAAACAACTAATATACTAACTACAACTACAAATCTAAACTAAACATATATCTAAATAAACTACTTAAATTACACTAACAAATAAACTATTAAATACTAAAAAAAAAAAAAAAATGACCTGAAGAAACACTCCAGGTTTGTCCTGTGTACGATGATTGTCTTAGCTGATCGGAGGGAGGAAACCCGCACCGAATTATCTAGGAGCTTGTCATAAACAATAAGCTGCAGTGCTCTTCAAATATGATTACAGGACAAACAAGACATAAAAATTACAATAATCTTATGATTTATAAATATTCACAGTTAGAAAAACCTGTATGCAAAGATCTATACAAAATGATTCAATTACTGAAGAAGAGAAATATGTGATTCATTAACTGAAAAAAAGTAATTGCTGTACTTTTTAAATAATGAAAAAGATCAGATATGGATAACACATTAATCAAATCATATCATCCTGCAATCGATTATGATAGCTAAAGTAGTCTATAATCATCTGCAAACTGACATGCATAAACTTGAAACAAAAGTTTGATATATTGAAAGTGAAAGCTGTAGCAAGACATCAACTCTTGTCTCAGTTTGTATTAGAAATCCATAGCCTGGTTCTCCCACAAGTGAGGATGCTTTATTACAAAAAATAATAAGTATTTAAAGACCTCCCACAGGGTAAAACATCCCTGTGGAAGTTATCAAAACTGTTTACATAAATCTGGGAAAATATCCCAAGTCTGACTAAACTAGGAACCTAAAATAAAACTGTATCACACAAATATCTCCTAGACTGCCACAACATGCCCAATGCAATTCGAATGTACCTAAAAAATTTCAAAAATGGACAAGTTAGGAGTATATTTTGCTAATGAAAATGATAAAAATCTAATTCTAAAGACTAGCTACAGAATCTTGCGATTCTGTAGCTGGTCTAAATCAGATACAGAATCAGCATTAAAAACAATTAAAATCTTTAAAAAATTAAATTCAACTATTAACAAGTATCTAATGGCTATTTGAAAGACAAACGAATCATTCAATTTGAAATTGTTATACTAATTTGAGATCAAACAAGACTAAGATCGATCAAATGACTACCGAGATGCATGTACTCTGTTTCGTTTGTTGTCACAAAATCGGGTAAACATAATCATATTGGATAACGCAAAAGCAATGAAATCGATTTATGGACCAATTGAAATCAATATAAAAGGTTGCTTCAGCTATCCACAAGATCACTTCAAATCCAAACCGAATTAACAGGATCATTTTCTCAAGTTGATCGCAATATATTAAACAAAACAAACGATCCATGTTATTAGCGAATCAAATCAAAACTGGTATGTAAATTAAACGAAATCATAATGGAATCAATCGGTTGATAATAGGGTCTATGGGATTCTCCCAATCGTTTATTATTGTCAATTGGGAGTAACCAAATCGATTGACTTTCAATGAAATTATTACTTGAATTCATTTCAAAATGAACTATTAACCGAATTTCATCATACGAATTTGACAGAGATAACATAAGTCAATCTGAGTTAACAAACTTGTTTTGAAAATTAAAATCAACAAATCAGCATCAAGTCTATTTTCGATACAAATCCAACTCATAAAAACAATCGTGTAAACTCAAGATACGGAGCAATCCAATCAAAACAAGAGCGAATCGAATAGTTTAAGTTTGACATAGTCGTTGTGAATCAGAACAGTTCCATGATTTCGGCGAAGATATCTTCGACACAGGCTAAATATAATCCAAATCCAAACGGAAATGTTGACAAAACATAGTTGTTTTTCCAATTTCATAGAATACATCGTAATTATCCAGCCAATTCAATCCTATGAAATCGTTTCAAAAATCAAGTCATAAAAACTAAATCAGGGTCGATGTGATCTGACAACAACGAAATCATATCAAATCAAAACATAGTCGTGCTCTAATTTTAGCATAAAAACCCCCTCTTCATATCAGATACAAACAAAATCCAAGCGAAAGCAAACACCATTGATCACATTAACTCTAACAGACAAACAAATCAAAACCAGTGAAAACTAATCAATTGCTAAACTGGGCACGACCAAATCGTGTAACCAAATCAAAACTTCATTTAATTTTAGAAAAACAAAAACAATGTACAGGATCCACAAAACTATGACAGAGTCATTTCGAATGATGGACAGAGCTATTTGAAAACCAAACTCAAATCATTATATTAATCCTAGCAATTCACGAAATGAAAATGATATCGAAATTCATACCTGGATGATGAGCAAACAACTTGATCATGACATTTTGGAATTCACGAAGGCTATAGCTGATTCGACATTCCTAAATACGATGAAACCAGTGGTTTTCTGCTTCTTGTCATTAGCTTGAAGCTTGTCCCTTTGGTTTGTCAATACTATAACTTGGTTTTCCAACGATTTGATTTTCGACTTTAATAAGGGAATGTCTGTATAGTAGCATTCCAACCACACATTACATTGGTCGCATGACGACTGCTCGAGCTTCGAAATAACAGTCGAGGGTTTGGGAAAATCACCGAGGGTTTCACTAGGAAGCTTGATCCCTGGGTAAATAGGATTATTCTTTAGGCAAGGGGGTAAATTAGAAACGAAGTCATAGGGTGGCTCGGAGCACAAGCCTTGGGAGTAAGGGTACTCACTAGCTAGGAAGCGTTCGATGTCAGAGTCTGAATCTTCACTGAGGACTATGGGCTTCTGCTCAATACTAGGTTTTGGTTTATTTCTAGCAAGTCTCGATATAAGTCGAGCATTCTTTTTACCTTTGTCGTCGACAGTAGGGTTTCCCTTGACCTTTTTTCTCACAAAATTTTTAACAGCCTCAACCTTTTCAGTTATAACATCGGGTAGATCGATATCAGGGTCAACTGAGGGTTTGGGAGAGGGAAGTAGGGCATGGAAAGGCATCGGTGGTTCAACCTTAGTTTCACTAACCACAGGCTTGTCAATTTGTATAGGCTTTGTATCAACAAAACCATTTCGAGAGATAAATGCTTGCCAACTATCACCGTGAAGATTTAAGTGGTGCACAATGATGAGTCTGATTAGGCTGTGGTGGAACAAGCTACTATCGACCTTTTCTCATTTAAAACTTTTTGACATTTTATAAAGGCTACGCTGAAAGTAAAATGGCATGTTCAATGGATAACCCATAAAATTTATTAACAAACGAAGGTGATAAAGAAAAACCAGTCCATATCTACCCTCACAGGTCACGAATTGTTTAACCACTATCAAAAGATCATGCCACCTTGGTTTAAGCATGGAAATCGACATACCTCTGTCACAGGATGTGACCTTTCGTGAGACGAACAGTAGTTGCCATGGCACCTCCTCAACTTTAGAGTTTTTAAACCATCGCTGGCTCGTGGCTACTAACCCTGTGGTAGAGCTAATGAACTCTTCATTGATTTCAAGCTGAATGTCACCTATTTTGGCCCTACACCAATCAAAAGTCAGGGTGAATTGTTGTGCAACAAACAGATTAAAACCCTAAAACCTCTGTACAAACATGAGCCAACCACTATCCTCTAAGTCTTTCCAGGCATTATCGAACAGTAGCAAGGTTTGACTACCGTTCGGTTCAATTCGCACCACTGGTTCCATGGGGAAGAGCTCACGGTGAGCGATGTGAACGAACCAGGGTTTGAATCATAGAATAAATAGGAGCAGCACGCTCAAAGTTTTACCCGATGCTAGTAGAGGTGAAACAGGGATAAGGGAAAGCATTAATGACATTGTCCGAAGGTGGTGGATCTATTTCTGTCCATGCAGAATAGTCATTACCAATGGTACAACCGTCAGCGCTTTCAACTATTCAAATCACAACGCATAAGTGTTACAACTATGCCACTTCAATCAATCAATTGAAACCTTTGGTAAGTGGATAAACCATGCACGCAATCAAAAGTTATGCCATAGTTTTAAAACCAAACATACAAATCGAAACCAATACCAAGTGTTATATGAAACGATTCACACCAAGGGTTTAAGCCATAACACCAATGCTTTTTCATATAATCAACATGCCAAGTGAATTGATCAAATCACATGTAAATCCAATTGCCAATGCATCACAACTCAATCACTCATGAAACAAAATTACATGACTGATCAAAGAATGTCAAATGAGTACAGATCAAAAGGGTTTTGCCAACTGCACAATGATAAGTAAAATGTAAACGCAATGGGCATATCGACAAGAATGATAACGAAAATTCAGTGAAGATTTTTAATGCGACTTCGGAAGACCAAGTTTTCACACTTATAGTCGTGAAAACAAGAATGAAGGTAAGTGTGTAAATATCGCAAAAATAAAGGTGTCGTTTATTTTAGAATTGCGACGAAAAATTAAGGTTTGCAAAACATTGGTGTAGGCAACTTATAAGGACAGTGGAAAAATGTGAATTGGCTGCCAACAATGGCGACACACTGGTAGAAGCAGTTATCTCTTCCAAAAGAACAAATTCAGATTAGAATAGCAAAGATAATTCTAACTCAAAAATAACAACCAGAAAATCATATGAACATCATCATTAACCAACTATTCCATCCGTGTTTTAAAAGATGAGAACAGATAACAATCTTAAGACCAGCGAGTCACGATATTAAATATAAAATCTCCAATACTGCTGACAGAGCCACTACTGCCAGCAGGCGTCCATAGCCTCGAAAGGATTTCCATTTAACCCACTCTGACATCTGTATCCTGCCAAGAAGTTCTAGATCAGAATAAAGGACGTTTTATGGTTAAGAGGTTCCTTATATGCAAATTTTCATATACCCAACATTGCTTCGCTGCCAGCGGGCCTGTTCAGTACCTCGGCGAAGTTGTCTTGGCATCATGCATGCATTTACCCGCTGCCAGCAGACCTGTTCAACATTCCGACGGGTTTACAAGCACTTCCCACAGATCTATTAATGATTTATTTTGTTTCTTTTCTTCTTCAAAGATATATAGTTGAGAGGGGTGACGCTGAAAATCATGATATTTTAACATATTTTTTTAGACCTCATCAGAATTTTTAAAACTGTCCTTTATTAAGATCCAAAGATGTTTCATTTACAAAAACAACTTCCTAAGGCAGGGAGACATATTTTGAGTCATTCCCTTAAGGAATAGAGACAACGTAAAAAGATAATAGATGATCATGACAAGCTTTACTCAGAGATCGAAATCAGTCAACTTCTTTCAAACAACAGACTTTTTGCCAACACAAATATAAATTTCAGAAATATACCATTGATGTTTATACAATTTTCTTAGCGGTTATTTTAGCGAAGGAATTTTCTGTTTTCTTTGTCTGAATAGATCAGTATACAAGTATGTGTA
Source organism: Picea mariana (assembly GCA_032191745.1). Lineage (NCBI taxonomy): Eukaryota > Viridiplantae > Streptophyta > Pinopsida > Pinales > Pinaceae > Picea > Picea mariana. The sequence continues at coordinate 49,369 of JASDQU010435587.1, read as the reverse complement.
TTTCAAAAAACACAAGATGATAAACTCAAAGGAAAAATCAAACGAAAAAGCAAACAAAGCAAAATATGTACATAGTATACAAGGGTTGTCATCAAGCAAAGTATCTTTTCAAGGCTTGGCTATTCACCGGGTAGGTGTCAGGCTGCCCTTCTAGATTCTGCAATTGAAAAGAACTGGGACCCAACTTTTCAGCAATTAAAAACGGTCCAAGCCACAAGTTTTGAAATTTCGTGTGCTCTCTCTTTCCCTCATGTGGTTTGTCCCATTTCAAGACGAGATCACCTACTTCGAAGTTCCTATCAGAAGCAGAGTTAGAATCGAACCTGCTTTTAACCAATAGTTGATGCTGATCTAACTTACATTTAGCTTGGTCTCTTACCTCTTCTAGCTTCATCAAGCGTTAATACGGTTTTCCAAAGGGGAACAATCTTCTTCTTGGATTTTCTGTGACAACTGTAGCGAAGGAACAAGAATGTGAGGTGGTAGAATTGCTTCTCTTCCATAAACGAGAAAAAAGGGGGAGTTACCTACAATAGCTTTTGGTGTTACCCTATCAGCCCACAACGCGTTTAACAGTGCATTGTGCCAAGTTTTGTGATTTTCAACCACCGTTCTCTTGATAATTTTAATCAAGTTCTTGTTTGTTGATTCTGCCAATTCGTTGCCCTGGGGGTAATAGCTAGCATAATACTTTAGTTTGATTCCTTTTTCCAAAGCGAACTCGCTCATCTCAAGAGAGGAAAAGTAAGAAGCATTATCGAATACTAAACAGTCAGGGATACCAAAACGAGTGATAATATTCGAATTTAGAAAAACAATTACCTGAATGGTGTTGACGGTTCTTAACGCAGCATCTTCAGATCATCGAGTAAAGTAATCTGTGGCTGTCACAATAAACTTGTGTTGTTGTGAGGACAAGGGGTTGATTGGACCTATGATATCAAGGCCCCACTGCTGAAAAGGAGAATCTACTGAAACGGGCTGCAAAGGAAAGGCTAGTTTTTGTAACCGCCCTAATGCTTTCTGACAAATGATACATTTACAACACAAGGCACGGACATCTCTAAAAAGTGTGGGCCAGTAATAACTGGCTCTTACAACCTTATGGGCAGTGGTGTCACCACCAAAATGACCACCAGCTTCTCCTGCATGCAACTCGAGCAAGACTTTTTCTGCTTCGTCTTTTTCAAGACAGCGCATCAATATGCCGTCAAAACTTTGACGAAACAGGATACCATTAACCAGATGAAAGGAGGCAGACTTTAATCTCAACGCTCTTCTTTTAGTGGGATCTAGGTGACGTGGGGCTGACCCATGTTCAAGACAGAATCTTATATCGTCATACCAAGGACTGACAGAGTTTTGTGCGCAACAGATTAGATTTTGATCGTGTTGTCCTAGGTTTGACGTATCGCTTTCTTCCTGTTGTCCTGTTGCTGAATCAGCAACTAACTTGCATAACCCTTGGCCTCTCACTATCTAAGCTGGGGTGATTTCTAAGTCATACTCCTGCAAGGAGGTGACCCAGTTAGCCCTCTTTTCACCTGGTTCCTTCTGCACTAACAGGTTCCTGACAACTGGGTAGGGGACAATGACTTTCATCCTTGACTTCAAAAGATAGGACCGGAAGTGCTTGACTTCTTTGAAAACAACATAAGCTTGTCGATCTACCGCTGGGTAATTAAGTTCATCACCTTTGAAATCAGAGCTCATAAAGGCAGTGGGTACTTCATTGTTCTCAGCATTCTTTTGGGTTAGGACGGTGGGATAGGAACGGTTAGAAGCAAAAGTGTAGAGTGTAAAGTCTTGAGAAAAATTGGGGCTCATGAGAGACGAAGCGTCTATTATGGCCTTCTTTATTGCATTAAAAGCTTGATTTTCTAGGGGTCCCCAGTGATATTGGGTGTCTTTCTTCATTAGGTTTTGCAAGGGTCTGACCATTTCGGAGAAGCTGGGGACAAATCTTCTCACAAAATTAATCTAGCCTAAGAAAGATTGCATAGATTTTTTGGATGTACGAGGGGGAAGTTTCGCGATGAATTGAGTCCTTTCGGGGTCGATAATCATCCCTTCACTTGACATAATAAATCCCAAGAGTTTACCCTATTCTACTGCAAAGATGGATTTTTTAGGATTCAAGGAGATGCCGTATTTACGACATCGTTGTAGAACAATTTGTAAGTGAGCTAGATGATCGGTCTTGTTTTTAGAGAAAACGGTAACATCATCTAAGTAAACTATGACGGACTGATTGATCAAGCCTCAGAAATCATGTCCATTGCTCTCTGGAAAGTGGCACCAACATTAATCAATCCAAATGGCATTTTTCGATAAGCATAAGTGCTCCACGGGGTACGAAAGGTAGTTTTAAGTTGGTCTGGTGGAGACATCAGGACTTGGTTGTATCCCGAGAAACCATCCAGTAAGGATAGCCTCTCAGAACCAGATACCTATTGAAGGATCTGTTCCATGGGTGGAACATGATAGTTATCTTTATCAGACGATCTATTAAGGTTCCGGAAATCGACGCAAATTCGGATTTCCCCACTTTTCTTCCGGACTGGGACAAGGTTAGAAACCCATTGAGTGTGCCTAACAGGAACAATTATCTTAGCATTTAGGAGTTTATTCAATTCTTTTTGAACGGTCGGTTCGAGCTTAGGGTGCATTTTCCTCAATTTTTGTTGAAAGGGTAAGGTTTGGGGCTTCATAGGAATGACATGTTGTATGATGTTAGGGTCGAAAGTTTTAAGGTCATCATACGTCCATGCAAAGACATCTTTAAATTCTTTGAACAATTTAATAAATGTGACTTTTTCTTGTTCAGAACATCCTACCCCTAGATTAATGCACTGCGGATTGTCCTTAGTTCCTAAGTTTACCTTTTCATAAGATAACGAGGAACTATTGGTTTTACAGTTGATCGATTTTTTGAATTTATCTTGAAGATCATAAAAATTCTCTAATATAACTACAGATTTAGGGATTGAGTTTACCATGTCCGATGAAGATTCAGGAGTTCTCGGATCTGGTATTACTGTGAAGTCGCGCAAATTGTCATCGTGTGTGTGTTCGTCTATCACCGCGCCTTGAAAAGTTTCTTCCATGTGTAGAAAGTTAATAATCTGCTGATCATCGTCAAAGGCTCTCCAGTTCATGATGTTGTTGGGAATGGATGGCCTGAACAACTGCTTGATGGAGAATGCATCTGGGGACAAGCCTTCTGCAGGAAGAAGTTTAGAAGCTACGTTAGCTAATAAATCTGCTTCAGAGTTATTCAATCTAGGAACATAATTTATATTGAAAGAAGAAAATTTGTTCATTAAGTTCCATACCTCAGATTGGTAGCTTTTAAGATGCGGAGACAGACAGTGGATAGAATCTCTTACCTGTCTAACCACTATTTCAGAGTCGCCAAATACGGTCAAATTTTGAATGTTCATATCTAAAGCTTTTCTGAGACCTTGCAGTAAAGCCTCATATTCTGCAGTATTACTAGTACATTCAAATTCCAACCTATATGTAATCAATGTTTTGTTACCTGCCGGATCAATAATAACGCAGCCTGCACCAGCTCCTTCTTTGGACTTTGACCCGTCGAAATAAAGAGACCAAATTTGATTTCCATTAGGTACATGAGACCATTGCGTAGAAGCTGTTGGCTGCACATATGCTACAATCTCGGATTATTGTTCTGGATTGCTGATAGCTGAAGCCTCGACCATGAAATTACCGAAGAAGGTGTCCATTCCTTGTACTTTGAGTGAATTAGCAGAAGGGGTAAATGGTTCATTGGGATCATTTAAATCTGTGACCGTGAGATTAAGGTAGCGTTCACGATTTACCTTGATCTTGTTAGGCTTGTTGTTCTCTGGAAGCCATAGATGAGACCAATCTGTCGCGAAATAATCGTGTAGCTGCTCCGACCAGTCCCTGCTTAAAAATAGACCATACACTTCTGGAATATTCACAACAATAATATCAATGACTTGATGAACCTTGGGGTTAGACGATAATCTAATAAGCACATTCTTTAGTTCACCTATAAATTTAACATTGGTCTGATCAAGTTGTATGATTTTTAAAGTGGAGGGTTCAAATTCAGCGTTAATCTTTTGGCTTACAGACCATGACATCACATTGCATGACGCTCCTGAGTCTATCATACAATTTTGCACGTTTCTATTAAAGATTTCAAAAGTTAACAAAAATGGAGGTACATTTTTACGAGTACTAAGAATGGTAGCTTGTGGCTTTTTACACGCAGTTTCTAAAGCTACTTTATCTACATTATTTACATTACTTACAGGAAGACTTCCTTTATCTTGAGGATCAGGATTGTTTTTAGTGAAAGTCTTCTGGGGAACTTTGTTCTGCACAACCTTGTTACCACTTGAATTACCATTTTTGCCATTCTTTGAGATATTCTGTAACATTTTTTGTAGCAGAAATGGAAATTTCAATAACTCATACACAGAAATGTTAGCTCTCAACTTTTTAAGATCTTCAACTAAATCATAATCTAAGTTGGGGTTCACATTACTCTTTTTAGTCTCAATTGGTTTAGATTGCTTTGGAGGCGAAGCTATAGTGTTTTCGGAAGAAGGTTTGTTTGTTGTCTTACTCCTGGTATTATAGGGATGTACTGTCTCGAAGTTAGATTGAAAGATGCTATCTGAGAAGTGTCCAAAAATGTTTGGAGAAGACTCTTCTTCTTGAACTGTCTCTTTTTCAACTACCTCCTTAGGAATTTGAGGAGGCATCAAGTTATCTTGGGCTTCTAGAATTGTTTGAAGGGCGCATTGCAAACTTTCTAGATTAAGGCCTTCGGTGGTTGGATTAGGTCGGTTGGTGGGAAAAGGCTTCCGGAACTAGCGCTTGTATGGCCCTTTGCTCGAGGAAGCTTCTTCGGTCATCCTTTTTAAGTCTATAACTTGATTTGACAGTTTTTGAACAACTTTAGTTAAGTTTTCTAGATCAGAGCTTTCAGATTGTGTTTTACTTTGAGTGGGTCTAGGGAGGATTTCGATCTTCTTTTTGGAAAAAGAACTAGTCTCTGTTTCTTTGCTAGTAGAGTCTTTAAGACTAAGTATGTCCTTTTCAATCTGGCTGGCCTCCTCGAAGGCTTCTAACAACGTGGATTTCTTAGATCATTTAACCCAAATAGCTATACTTTGATGCAAAGCTTTAGTGTAGTATGCTATTATAAGACTCTCAGCAGGCATGGAATCCGTAGGGATTGGGTTTTTAAGTGTTAAGAATATTTGATTAAAGTCTTTAACTTTTTCTTTTGGGTTCATTCTTAAGCTAGAAAGGTCCATGACTAGGACTTCCGGAGGCTTACCGTCTCCAAACTTTTCCAAAAAGCACGACTCAAACTTTTCCCAAGACACTATGGTATGGTGTTGTTGGGAAAAGTACCATGTAGATGCATTGCCCTCGAAAGTATAGGGGAACAACCTACATACAACGTCTTCATGCTCAACATTGCGGAGTCTTATGGCTAACATAAATTTTTTAATGTGATCTTTAGCGATCTGTTTTGAGTCAGGGTCAAACTTGGGAAGCCATTTCTCTAGATGTTTAGGTAAAGGATGTTGAGCTCCAGGTACAACTACGACATCCTGGTCGAGCCAAGGTCTAGCAGGGTTGTTTTGATTTTCCATTGGTGTAGTGGGTGTGGAAGGCTGAGAAGGGGAATTTCCTTCATCAGAGGAATATCCTCCAGAAGAGGAAGGAGATGATGGAGGTGGTGAAGGGGGTATCCCAGATCCTCCTGCAGCAGGATTTAAGATTGGATCTGTAGGATTCACATTGAGATCAGTGCCTCCTAATTGTTCTCTGATATCAGAGAATTCCAAAGGTTGGTCCAATGGATTGTTAGGTTGCCTCAAATGGGCCAAGGCACTATGAGTTCTTATAAGAGATTGACAAACAATCTCTTGTATGTCACCACCTGTAGGATTAGGGGTTGCAGGCTCAACTGTGATCCGTGGATCGTCGGTTGAAGTGATTGTTGTTAGAGGGGGAATATTATCATTCGAATGGCTTCTAGTCACTATAGGTGAGCGATTAGGTGGTGGAAGAGTCTTGTGACCACCTTGTGCCATTAATTAATTTTAGGCCCTCCTTCTAGCACCATTTGTTGATGGGCGAAATTGACCGTCCGTCAACTGGGAGAGTGGAACCGGTCTGGAGTTGTCTAATAACCCAAGCCATTTGGAATGAAGCACCCTGACGGGTTTAGCGGCTTTGTTATCCGATCTAAGTCCTAAGAAAACAAAAAGAAAACTAATCTAACTAAAAATAACAATTGAAACAAACTAATAAACTAATCTAACTAAAATTAACTATTAAAACAAACTAAACAAATCTAACTATTCTATATATACAACCTACTATCTAATACTATGCTAACTCTAAGAAATTAAATATCTAACTACTAACAGAAATAAATCTTATTCACAAAATGTACAATAATTACAATTTACAAATTTGAATGAAAACCTGAAAAACTCATTTGTATTCTGTCCTAAGACAGTGAGAGTTATTGTTTTTTGATTTTATAATTTTATGAAAAGAAATAAAACAAAAAAAAACTAACTAAACTAAACAACTAATATACTAACTACAACTACAAATCTAAACTAAACATATATCTAACTAAACTACTTAAATTACACTAACAAATAAACTATTAAATACTAAAAAAAAACAAACTGACCTGAAGAAACGATCCAGGTTTGTCTTGTGTATGATGATTGTCTTAACTGATCGGAGGGAGGAAACCCGCACCGAATTATCTAGGAGCTTGTTGTAAACAATAAGCTGCAGTGCTCTTCAAATATGATTACAGGACAAACAAGACATAAAAATTACAACAATCTTATGATTTATAAATCTTCACAGTTAGATAAACCTGTATGCAAAGATCTATACAAAATGATTCAATTAACGAAGAAGAGAAATCTATGATTCATTAATTGAAACAAATTAATTGCTGTACTTTTTAAATAATGAAAGAGATCAGATATGGATAACACATTAACCAAATCATATCATCCTGCAATAGATTATGATAGCTAAAGTAGTCTATAATCAACTGCAAACTGACATGCATAAACTTGAAACAAAAGTTTGATATATTGAAAGCGAAAACTGTAGCAAGACATCAACTCTTGTCTCAGTTTGTATTATAAATCCATAGCCTAGTTCTCCCACAAGTGAGGATGCTTTATTACAAAAAATAATAAGTATTTAAAGACCTCCCACAGGGTAAAACATCCCTGTGGAAGTTATCAAAACTGTTTACATAAATCTGGGAAAATATCCCAAGTCTGACTAAACTAGGAACCTAAAATAAACCTGTATCACACAAATATCTCCTAGACTTCCACAGCGTGCCCAATGCAATTCGAATGTACCTTAAAAAGGTAAAAAATGGACAAGTTAGGAGTATATTTTGCTAATAAAAATGAAAAAAATCTAATTCTAAAGACTAGCTACAGAATCTTGCGATTCTGTAGCTGGTCTGAATCAGACACAGAATCAACATTAAAATCAATTCAAAACTATAAAGAATTAAATTCAACTATTAACAAGTATCTAATGGCTATTTGAAAGACAAATGAATCATTCAAATTGAAATTGTTATACTAATTTGATATCAAACAAGACTAAGATCGATCAAATGACTACAGAGATGCATGTACTCTGTTTCATTTGTTGTCTCAAAATCGGGTAAACAGAATCATATTGGATAACACAACAACAATGAAATCGATTTATGGACCAGTTGAAATCAAGACAAAAGGTTGCTTCATCTATCCACAAGATCACTTCAAATCCAAACCGAATTAACAGGATCATTTTCTCAAGTTGATCGCAATATATTAAACATAACAAACGATCCATGTTATTAGCGAATCAAATCAAAACTGGTATGTAAATTAAACGAAATCATAATGGAATCAATCGGTTGATAATAGGGTCTGTGGGATTCTCCCAAACGTTTATTATTGCCAATTGGGAGCAACCAAATCGATTGACTTTCAACAAAATTATTACTTGAATTCATTTCAAAACGAACTATTAACTGAATTTCATCATACGAATTTGACAGAGATAACATAAGTCAATCTGAGTTAACAAACTCATTTTGAAAATTAAAATCAACAGAGCAACATCAAGTCTATTTTCGATACAAATCCAACTCATAAAAACAATCGTGTTAACTCAAGATACGGAGCAATCCAATCAAAACAAGAGCGAATCAAACAGTTTAAGTTTGACATAGTCGTTGTGAATCAAAACAGTTCCATGATTTCAATGAAGATATCTTCGACAAAGGCTAAATATAATCCAAATCCAAACGGAAATGTTGACAAAACAGAGTCGTTTTTCCAATTTCATAGAATACATCGTAATTATCCAGCCAATTCAATCCTATGAAATCGTTTCAAAAATCAAGTCATAAAAACTAAATCAAGGTCGATGTGATCCGACCACAATGAAATAATATCAAATCAAAACATAGTCGCGCTCTAATTTTAGCATAAAAACCTCCTATTCAGATCAGATACAAACAAAATCCAAGCGAAAGCAAACACCATTGATCACATTAACTCTAACTGACAAACAAATCAAACCCAGTGAAAACCAATCAATTGTTAAACTGGGCACGACCAAATCGTGTAACCAAATCAAAACTTCATTTAATTTTAGCAAAACAAAAACAATGTAAGGGATCCACAAAACTATGACAGAGTCATTTCGAATGATGGACAGAGCTATTTGAAAACCAAACTCAAATTATTATATTAATCCTAGCAATTCACGAAATGAAAATGATATCGAAATTCATACCTGGATGATGAGCAGACAACTTGATCATGACATTTTGGAATTCACAAAGGCTGTAGCCGATTCGACATTCCTAAATACGATGGAACTAGTGGTTTTCTGCTTCTTTTCATTAGCTTGAAGCTTATCCCTTTGGTTTGTCAATACTGTAACTTGGTTTTCCAATGATTTGATTTTCGACTGTAATAAGGGGACGTCTGTATAGTAGCTTTCCAACCACACATTACATTGGTCGCATGATGACTGCCCGGGCTTCGAAATAACAGTCGAGGGTTTGGGAAAATCACCGAGGGTTTCACTAGGAAGCTTGATCCCTGGGTAACTAGGATTATTCTTTAGGCAAGGGGGTAAATTAGAAATGAAGTCATAGGGTGGTTTAGAGCACAAGCCTTGGGCGTAAGGGTACTCACTAGCAAGGAAGCGTTCGATGTCAGAGTTTGAATCTTAGCTGAGGACTATGGGCTTCTGCTCAATACTAGGTTTTGGTTTATTTCTAGCAAGTCTCGATATAAGTCGAGCATTCTTTTTACCTTTGCTGTCGACAGTAGGCTTTCCCTTGACGTTTTTGCTCACAAAATTTTTAATAGCCTCAACCTTTTCAGTTATAACGTCAGGTAGATCGATATCAGGGTCGACCTAGGGTTTAGGAGAGGGCAATAGACCATGGAAAGGCACGGGTGGCTCGACCTTAGTTTCACTAACCACAGGCTTGTCAATTTGTACAGGCTCTGTATCAGCAAAACCATTTCGAGAGATAAATGCTTGCCAACTATCACCGTGAAGATTTAAGTGGTGCACAACGATGAGTCTGATTAGGCCATGGTGGAACAAGCTACTATCGGCCTTTTCGCGTTTAAACCTTTTTGACATTTTATAAAGGCTACGCTGAAAGTAAAATGGCATGTTCAATGGATAACCCATAAAATTCATTAACAAACGAAGGTGATAAAGAAAAACTAGTCCATATCGACCCTCACAGGTCACAAATTGTTTAACCACTATCAAAAGATCATGCCACCTTGGTTTAAGCATGGAAATTGGCATACCTCTGTCACAGGATGTGACCTTTCGTGAGACGAACAGTAGTTTCCATGGCACCTCCTCAACTTTAGAGTTTTTAAACCATCACTGGCCCGTGGCTACTAACCCTGTGGTAGAGGTAATGAACTCTTCATTGATTTCAAGCTGAATGTCACCTATTTTGGCCCTACACCAATCAAAATTTAGGGCGAACTGTTGTGCAACAAACAAATTAAAACCCTAAAACCTCTGTACAAACATGAGCCAACCACTATCCTCTAAGTCTTTTCGGGCATTATCGAACAGTAGCAAGGTTTGACTACCGTTCGGTTCAATTCACACCACTGGTTCCATGGGGAAGAGCTCACGGCGAGCGATGTGAACGAACCAGGGTTTGAATCATAGCATACATAGGATCAAAACGCTCAAAGTTTTACCCGATGCTAGTAGAGGTGAAACAGGGATAAGGGAAAACATTAATGACAGTGTACGAAGGTGGTGGATCTATTTCTGTCCATGCAGAATAGTCATTACCAATGGTACAACCGCTGGCGCTTTCAACTATTCAAATCACAAACCATAAGTGTTACAACTATGCCACTTCAATCAATCAATTGAAACCTTTGGTAAGTGTATAAACCATGCGCGCAATTAAAAGTTATGTCGTAGTTTTAAAACCAAACATACAAATCGAAACCAATACCAAGTGTTATATGAAACGATTCACACCAAGGGTTTAAGCCATAACACCAATGCTTTTTCATATAATCAACATGCCAAGTGAATTGATCAAATCACATGTAAATCCAATTGCCAATGCATCACAACTCAATCACTCATGAAACAAAATTACATGATCAATCAAAGAATGTCAAATGAGTACAGATCAAAAGGGTTTTGCCAATTGCACAATGATAAGTAAAATGTAAATGCAATGGGCATATCGACAAGAATGATAATGACAATTCAGTGAAGATTTTTAATGCGACTTCGGAAGACCAAGTTTTAACGCTTACAATCATGAAAACAAGAACGAAAGTAAGTGTGTAAATATCACAAAAATAAAGGTGTCGTTTATTTTAGAATTGCGACGAAAAATTAAGGTTTGCAAAACATTGGTGTAGGCAGCTTATAAGGACAGTGGAAAAATGTGAATTGCCTGCCAACACCATGCTATGGCATGAGAGGATGGGACACATTGGATAAAATGGACTTCAAGCTATGCACAACAAATGTATGGTCAAAGATTTTCCTGCATGTAATTTAGAAGTCAAATTTTGTCAACATTGTATATATGGGAAATGAATTCAGGTGAGGTTCCCATTTGGAGAGACAAGGGAAAATGGGATTCTAAAATTGGTTCATAGTGACTTTTTTGGCCATGTTTCAGTGCCTTCACTTGGTGGATCCCTGTATTATGTCTCCTTCATAGATGATTTTCCATGAGGACATGGATATATTTACTTAGGAAGAAAATAAAGGTTTTTGAGAAATTCAAAGAGTTTGAATCTCTTGTAGAAAACTAGATAGATAACAAGATTATTGTACTAAGAAATGACAACGGTGGTAAATTCTCTGGAAAATAATTGGATTAGTTCTAAAAGAACTGTGGTTTAGCATGCCAAAATACCACACCATATACCCCATAACAAAATAGAGTTGTTGAGAGAATGAATAAAAAATTTATGGACAAGGCAAGGGGCATGCTTAGTGGTGTTGGGCTCGCACAAGAATTTTGGGTAGAGGCATTCAACACTGCAAAATATCTGGTGAATATGTCTCTTTCATCGATGCTAGTCAACACGACTCCACATGAGGTATGGTCAGATAATAAGCCTTTGTTTTCACATCTCAAAGTATTTGGCTATGATGCATTTGTGCTTGTTCCCAAGGAAAAGAGGAGCAAGTTGGACAAGAAGGAAGTCAAGTGTATTTTCATTGGATACAAGGAAGGAATGAAAGGATATAACCTCTGTGATCCTACATCAAGGAGAATATTGTATAGCTAGGATGTGGTCTTCATAGAATTCAGCAGGAAGTATGAACCTGAAGAGATAGTTCAAACATAGAATAATCCAAAGAAGGTGTGGCTTGAACTCAGGAACAAAGAAGTTGATTCAGATGAGTCAATTGAATTAGATGAAGAGGTGGAATAACCAACCCTAGTTGTAACGAGGTAAAAATGAGTAAGAAAATTAGTTGAAAGGTATAGTCCTCCCGAATTTCATTTCACATTTGGATTAACTACCATTGATGAAGAGCCCAAGTCGGTCGAGGAGGCAGTCAAGTCAGCAGAGGGAACAATATGGAAGGACACCATGGTCAAAGAGATGGAATCCTTGCATAAGAATTAGACATGGGACTTAGTCAAATTACCTAGTGGAAGAAATTTTGTCGATATCAAATGGGTATTCAAGAATAAGATGAACATCATAGGACGAGACGAGAAATTCAAATCTCGATTGGTAGAGAAAGGATATTCCCAAGTCGAAGTAGTCGACTTCAGTGAGATTTTTCCTCTGTTGCAAAATTAACTTCCTTTAAAGGAATAATGTCTCTGGCTGCAACATTTGATCTAGAAATAGAACAAATGGATATAAAGACGACATTCCTACATGGGGACCTGGAAGAAAAAATCAACATGAAACAGCCTGAAGGGTTCGTAGTAAAGGGAAATAAATATTCGGTGTGCAAACTAAAAAATATCCCTTTATGGTTGAAATAAAACACCAAGGATGTGGTACCAAAATTTTGACACATACATCCTTAGTTTAGGATTTGTGAGAAGAAAAGTTGATCACTACATATATTCCAAGGAAGAAAGTGGGAATTTCATATACGTAGCATTTTATGTCGATGAAATGTTGTTGATTGGAAACAACATGAACGCAATAAAGGAGGTGAAGAAACAACTATCCTCCAAGTTCGACATGAAGGATATCGGTGCAACGAACTTCATTATGGGAATGGAGACTAAGAGAGATCGAGTAGCCAGAAATCTCTATTTGAACTAGACGAAGTATATTGAAACAATTTTGAAATATTTCAACATGTAGGATTGCAAACCTGTGAAGGTGCTAATTCCTGTGGGAGTAAGGATAACTATTGAACAGTGTCCAAAGACACAGAATGATCTGAAAACTCTTTGGATACTACTTCTTTCATAAATCATTTACATGTAAAATCCAACTAGCTTTAGTATAGGATCTATTGAGGTGGCTTTCATATGTGAGTGATATACAATATAAGAAATACGATGAATAAGTCATATTAAAAATATGAACACAGGACAATTCTTCACAAATAAGAGAATAACTCCAAATCCATTATCCAAATGAGAAAATAGATATCACCATTAGAATCCTTGCAGAAAAACCAGTAGAATTGACTATACATAAGCCCATGCTCCTGTCAAACAGTTGGCTTAGGTTTATGGACAATTGGTATGGATTGTTGGTTGTTATTGATATCAACCATTGGAGAGTGATATAGTAGATTTAATTCAACCCTTAGTGATTGATGTCAACCCTTGGAGAAAGTCTAGTAGCGAATTTTTGTAGCACAAAGGTTTGGGTAATGGACCCAAGGTTGTTTCATGTATAATGGTATGATTTTTAATATATTTGAAGGTAATACTATTATATATGTATAGTACATGTCATTCCATTTATGGTGGTATGTGGAACCTCACATAACTCCTCACGGTTAGAGAGTTATGGCCATGAGAAGTTGGAGAACCCAGGTTTGGGTAATGGACCCAAGTTTGTTTTATGAATAATGGTATGAGTTTTGATATATTTTTAGGTAATAATATTCTATATGGATAGTACATGTCATTCTATTTCCAGTGGTATGTGTAATGCCACATAATTCCTCACGGTTAGAGAGTTATGACCATGTGAAGTTGGAGAACCCGCATGAGTCATTTAGAAGCCCCAAAAGGTCAAACTAGTCAAAGTGGTTTAAGAGATTTTAGAAGGTAAATAATAAAGTGAAGTGATGAGTGTACTATAATTCAAATTGAATACAAAATAAATGATTTAAATAATAAAGTTAATGGAGAAATTACTCAGTTGACAAGTGGTTAGAAGTGGGTAAGCCCTAAAATACGAAAAGTGGTTTAAGATGGTTAGAAGGTAAACCTTCGAGGTAAAGTAAAGTAATGAGTGTACTATAAGTCAAAGTGGATACAAAATAAATTATTTAAATAATAAATTTAATGGATGAATTACTAATTGGACAAGTGGTTAGAAGTTGGTTAAAAGGTAACCCCTTGAGGAAGCTACATGAAAGTATAAATAAGAGGCAAGGCTCTCTCATTTTATATCACACTTGAGCATATTGAATATCTATAGGGAATTGAGGTAATCAAAGGATATCTAAGCTGAATTTCATAGAGAAAGGAAGTAAAGAAGGCCGAAATTCAAGGGAAGATAAATTCTTTTGATGATGTTTTCTAAGGTATGTTATTGACAGGTCATCTCACCATTTTCACAATAATTTTTTTTCTAGAATGATTCAGACCATGAAATTGATAGGCCATTGCGAAAACATATCCAAGTAGTTGTGGTACAAATTTCATCTTGTGGGTCATTGTATTTTTGGATTTACACTCCATGGAAAATAGGGTTTGTGGCTAGTCTTGAAACTAGTCTAACCCGGGTGTTTCAGGTAAAAACATCATAACTTATTCATAATAGATCCAAATTAAGTAAGACCAAATGTGTTTTTTTTATTACAGTCTGCAGTATTCGTTGTAAAATTTTCTGATCCATACAACAAATATTCCATGCGGGGCACGCTCTACAAGTTCGCTCTCTAGAATAAGCCAGAATTCAACAAGGTATGACATTTTTGCTATAACTCCTTTTCTGAGAGGTGCCAATTAGTGACACCCTGAGGAATTGCATAAAACACACTGAAGAACATTATGTACTATTTTCATATCTTTATTCATTACAGGTACATAGTTATGATTGTTTCAAGTTAGGGTTGTTCACTAATCCAAAACTAGTCATGTGAGACTAAAGTAAAGTTTGATGAAAATGATAGTCTCTTATTGTTAAAGTTAAGGAAGATTTGCAGGTATGTGATCATATACACCAGGTCTATTAGAGAGTTACAAATCATATTTGGATGATGAAATTGATGAGGGATTTTGGTTGAGGTACATGTTGGGTAGATGGTTGAGACAATTAGTTGATGAGTTGGTGCATACATGAGGTGTATACTTGATGATGTTGGTACATCTTAATGACTCATAGTTGATGAGTAGTTGATACATGATTGGTACATACTTTGTACATTGTTGGAGGAACTTGTTAGTAGTATTGTTGACACATGGTTTATGGATGATGTAGCATACTTGTATTGGTATATTATTGGAAGCACATATTGATCTTGGTAATGATTATGAGTTGTTGTGTTATTCTTGGTTGATGCACATATTTGAGAGAGTTGTCTTGGTGATTGATCTTGTTGAGTAGATCTAATTTGGTTGATAAGATTGAGGAGACAGGTTGTTGTGATAGGTTGTTTGGACATGTTGTTGTGATAGGTTATTTGTACAGGTTTGGTGCATGGTTGATGCACTTGTTCATGGTACAGGTTGAGGTATAGGTTGGTGCATGGTTGATGCACTTATTTATGGCACATGTTGATAACAGTTTGAGATATAGGTTGATGCATGGTTCATTTTATTGGTATAGGTTGTTTGGTGTAGGTTGATTGGTACATGTTTACAAAAATATATCTCACAAAGATTGTGTGACAGTGGTTCCATAATTCTACTTATATGCCAGGGTAGTTGGATGGGGAAAGGACATGTGGTTGTAGCCACCTTTCGGTTGTAGCTGAAGATCATAGGGGGTTGTATCATCCTTCTGGTTGTATCTAGAGAATTGGGGATTTGGAGCTTCCCTCAGGTTGTAGCCTGAGAAACTAGAGGGTTGGAGCCTCCTTCTAGTTGCAGCTGGAAAACAAAGGAATTTGGTGCTTCCAATGAATGTAATTCTTCAAGACATATAAGAAAAAACATTATGTGGTTTTCTCCCACTTTCGGTTTCCACGTAAAAACATTGGTGTACTGTGTGTGTGTATGATTGTTCATTGTTTATTTACTCTGCAAATATTGCATGATAATGCTACATTGATATAACACTTTCATTATATGGTTAAAAAGGATTAGATTGTTCTATTACTGATTCACCCCCTCTCTCAATAATCTAACAATTGGTATCAGAGTCGATTCCTTCAGGAAACAGTTTAACCACTGGAAGGAGATCATGGATTATTCTAAGAATGGAGTACCAATGTTTAATAGTCAGAATGATTTTAAGTATGAGATGTGGAGCATAAGGATGAAAGTATTTTTACCGACACAGGGACATTATATTTGGCTATCAGGTTTTACAAGATATGATAGTTCAAAAAGGGAAAAGACTGCAACCAAGAAGGAATTGAAGAAGAATAACAAAATAGCAATGGATTTCATCTGGGAAGGATTACCTAATTCGATAAGAGAAAAGGTTGGTAAATGTTCATCAACAAAAGAACTTTGGGATAAGTTACATGACATATATTCTTCACCCATCGCAGATTCATAAAATGTCAAAGAAGATGCAGATACAAATCAAGAAGAATTATGTTCACCATGTCAAACATATTCAGAATACGAAGAGTACATAATCACCATAGGTATGTTGTATTTCTTTAATTGTGAAAAACGTGGACATATTGAAATAGAATTCCATGAAAGAAATGAGACAAAAAAACAAATTGAAAAAGAAGACAATTATGAGGCAGAATTGATTAGTGCTTTAGATGAACTAAGAGAAGAAAATAAGTCACTCAAGAAAGAATTAATGAAACAAAAGGAAAGTGTTCACATTTTTGAAAAATCTCAACAAGTCATAGAGAACTTAAGAACTCAGCTAGAAGAAGCCAAAAAGATCGAAGAAAATATTGAATATCAAAAGAAGTGTTTGGAATCCAACATAGCAGCACAGAAGGAAAAAGCAGAAATGAAAGATAATATATTGACAGATCATCTTAAGGAAAGAACTAACGATCTAAACCAGATTGAGTCAGAGTTTGGTGAAGAAGAGAAAGTACTTGAAGAAGAAATAATCACATTAAAAATTCATCTTGAAGAAGCGAATAGAATAGAAGAAGTCATGAAGTCTCAAATATTAAAGAAAGAAGAAGAGGTTGAGAAACTTGAAGAAGAAGTTGTCACATTGAAAAGTAAAATCGTCAATCTCAAAAAGAAAGTTGAAGAGACAAAAACATCTGCATAAGTTACATAGAATGAAGAGAAGAACTCTAGGTTGATAGAAAAGAAGAATGAAGAAAATAGAAAGAGTTATGCATAAGTACTCAAAGGAAGAAATCATGGTCAACCAGAATCTAAGAAAACTATTGAAGATACATCTTCAAGAAGACCATCTGTCTTCAAGCCATAGAGAAGCTTCAATCATGATCATGATCATTCAAGGAAGAAATGACCACAAAGAAGATAATTCACTCCTAGGTATGAAAATTTCTTTTATGGTCATTGTTTTTATTGTACTAATTTTGGAAATAAGGTTGCAGATTGCAAGGATTATAAAAGAAATGTTCAAACAAGAAGTGACTATGTGGCCGCAAATAACATTGAGTGTTACAAATTTCATAACTATGGACACATAGCCAATGATTGTAGAAGCATGATCGATACATCCATGAAAGACAACATTCATATCATATATAAAAAAGTATGGATAAGAAAATAGGAAGAACGGGTGAACAAAGACCAAGTACCAGAGATCAGAAGATTGGCAATAAAATGAGATGAAGAAAATTCTATAGAGAAAATGAAATATGTCAGATACAGAAAGGTTTGGAAAATAACTGAAAGAAAGGAAGGACATGTAACTAAGGAATAAGTTCAAGAGATTGTACTTTAAGGAATTGTGGTGAAAGATGAATCCACAGACAAAAAGAAAGAAGTCAGAGATCAGATAGATAATGAATCTACCAATGAAGATGATGATGAATCTACCAATGAAGATGATGCTGAATACACATCCGAGCAGGAATTGTTCTAATCCATTCGACTTAGAGACTCCCAAGTTATATGAATATTAGATAGTGGGATTATATGTGATAGTTGTGACAGACCAAAGAACCATCCTTCGAGCAACTTGCAGACTTTGAGAAGACATATTCAGAGGAGTCAGTTAGTAGAAGTACAATTTCATAGATTAATCAAGACTTCATGATAGTATAGTGATAAATTGGTCAACATTATGGACAGTGGCACAAGTAGAGTATTGGACAGTATGGACAGAGATGGATTCATAACAACACTTAGTAGGTTTTCACAGATATATGACAGTGGACGAGAGCATGGATTCATATATTGGTTTAGAGACACAGGAACATTATCATAATGGATGATAATTACACAGGAAATGGCTCGACCAATGCTAATGGATTCCAAATTGACAGATATTTTTTGGACACATGTAGTGCATACATTAGTTCACATTAAAAATAGAGTAATGCTAAAAAAAATCAATGAAAAAACTCCCTATGAACTATGGAAAGGAAGCACATACAACAAATTCTACATCAAGGTAACTCAAGGTAATATTTTATTAATTGAAATTTATGTTGATGATATTGTTTTGGAAGTACTAATGACAAGTTAATCCAGAAATTTGAAAAGGATATGCATAATGAACTTGAAATGTCATTACTTGGAGAACTATACTTATTTTTGGGTCTTTCGATATGTCAAATAAACAAAGAAATTTTTATTTCTCAAACGAAGTATATCAAAGAAATTCTGAAGAGATTTGGAATGGAAGATTGCAAACTAGTTATCACTCCCATGCAAACCAGTTGCAATTTGAGAAATGATGATGATTCAAATTCTACAGATCATAGGCAATACAGGTCAATGATTGGTAGCCTGCTATATGTGACAACATCCAGACCAAATGTAATGCAGGAAATTGGACAGGTGGAACGATTTCAAGTAACACCAAAGGAATCAGATGTATTAGCAGTGAAGAGGATTTTCAGATATCTCAAAGGAACAAAAGAGTTTGGATTATGGTATCCAAAAGGAAAGGATCTATCACTTATTACTTACACAGATGCAGATTGAGCAGGTTGCATTATGACTGACGAAGAACCAGTGGAGCAGTGTTCTACTTGGGTGAGTGTTTAGTATCATGGCTAAGAAGGAAACAATCATTAATATCTTTATCTACATCCGAGGCAGAGTATATTGCAGCAACAACATGTTGTACATAGGTTCTATGGATGAAACGAACTCTGACAGATATACATGTTGAGTATGATGAGCCCATTCCAATCTATTGTGATAATACAATCATTGTCAGTATTTCAAAGAACCCGATGATGCACTCCAAGATGAATCACATTCCATTCAAGTATCACTTTATACAGGAACAGGTTGCAGAGAAGGACATCAGAGTTGAATATGTGGGCACAAAAGAACAAGTGCCATACATATTTACAAAACTTCTTCCACGGGAATCCTTTGAGTATCTTTGCCAGAGATTAGGAGTAATTTCTACTCCAAAATGAATTCTTTTGAATACTTATCTTATGTGTCTTATATGTACACGAGGAAGCACCATAAATAGGACAATTCATGTTGGGAAATCAGTTTCAGGAAGAGTTTTGTTAGGGGGAGAAGCCCCAGATGGAAAGCTACCTTTTCCATTGATGATAAAGGGGGAGAGATTTATTAGATGCAAAGGTAAATGCTTGGAGAGAGAACATAGAGGCATGTTTCCAAGGGGAGTGATTTTCATAAGGGAAGAATGAGTGATATGACTTCAGATTGATACCCTTTGTCAAAAGGGGAGATATTATTAATATGAAGGGAGAGAGAGTAATCAAAGGCTTATAAACACAAAGAAAAATCAAAGGCATGTAGATAGGGGGAGAATCCCCAAGGGGAGTTCAGTCAGGGGGATAATCCTCAAAGGGATATACCCTTTTCCATTGATGTCAAAGGGTGAGAGATAAAAACATTGATGAGGAGTATAACCATGAATGTTATCATGACTAAGTGTTTCCATCAATGTTGGTGTTGCAATAAATGCCAAAGTGGGAGATTGTCAGACATTTGGCTTAGGATGATGGACAATTGATATGGATTTTTTTTTTTTATTGATTTCAACCATTGGAAAGTGATATTTTAGATTGATTTCAATCCTTAGTGATTGATTTCAATCCTTGGAGAAAGTCCGGTAGCACAAAGGTTTGGGTAATGGACCCAAGGTTGTTTCATGTATAATGGTATGAGTTTTAATATATTTGAAGGTAATACTATTCTATATGGATATTAAATTTCATTCCATGTCTGGTGGTATGTGGAACATCACATAATGCCTCACGGTTAGAGAGTTATGGCCATGAGAAGTTGGAGAACTGAGGTTTGGGTAATGGAACCAAGTTTGTTTGATGGATAATTGTATGCGTTTTGATATATTTTTAGGTAATAATATTCTATATGGATAGTACATGTCATGCTATTTCTAGTGGTATGTGGAACGCCACATAACTCCTCACGATTAGAGAGTTATGGCCAGGTGAAGTTGGAGAACCCTCATGAGTCAGCTAGAAGCCCCAAAAGGTCAAAGTAGTCAAAGTGGTTTAAGAGATTTTAGAAGGTAAATAATAAAGTGAAGTGATGAAAGTACTATAATTCAAATTGAATAGAAAAAAAATTATTTAAATAATAAAGTTAATAGAGAAATTACTATGTTGACAGGTGGTTAGAAGTGGGTTAGCCCTAAAATAAGAAAAGTGGTTTAAGATGGTTAGAAGATAACCCCTTGAGGTAAAGTAAAGTGATGAGTGTACTATAAGTCAAAGTGGATAAAAAATAAATTATTTAAATAATAAGGTTATTGTATTAATTATTGATTGGAAAAGTGGCTAGAAGTTGGTTAACCCTAAAATAAGGAAAGTGGGTTAAGATGGTTAAAAGGTAACCCCTTGAGGAAGCTACATGAAAGTATAAATAACAGGAAAGGATCTCTCATTTTATATCACAATTGATAATATTGAATATCTACAGCTGACTGAGGTAACCAAAGGATATCTAAGCCTAATTCCAGAGAGAAGGTGAAGTAAAGAAGGCCGAAATTTAAGGGAGGATAAATTCTTTTGATGATGCTTTCTAAGGTATGTTATTCACAGTTCATATCACCATTTTCACAATAATTTTTTTTCTAGAATGATTCAGACCATGAAATTGATAGGCCACTGAGAAAACATATCCAAGTAGTTGTGGTATGAATTTTAGCTTGTAGCTCATTGTAGTTTTGGAGTTAGACTCTGTTATCACTCTATAATTTGCCCAAGGCTGAAAGGTAGTTACAGAGGCAACATCAGAACCACTTCGAGTCTTGGATCTAGACCTCCAAGACTCAGAGAGGGATCTCTCTATTTGATATAGCTTTGTTTCTCAAATTCAGATATTAGGCTAGGTAAAAGGAACATGTGGGTTTTGTAGTAAAAAGAGTTTATAAATTGGTTGAGACAAACTGCACATCCATTGGGCTATGGGGTCTGTATTTAATCAATTATGAGAGACAACCAGAAATGCCAAAGAAATCCTTCACAGGGAGAGATAACACACTAACTGGATCTTTAATATTTAAAATGATGATCAGAAGAAAAGATAAGGAAAATAACTCCAACTAACAAGCACTTAAGAATCTCTTAGTTGAAGATATTTAGAAGATGAACATTGAAATATTTAGAATCGGAAACAGGGTATCGGGGATAAATCCTGTAACATAACGCTATTCGTAAAGATTAGCTTCAGAAAAACAAGATGATTACAGAGCAAGAAGACATTTACTGAGAAATCACATCACCAGTAAACATGCGCAGGAATCCTGTAAAGTGCCTCTTTGTTATTAATGGCAGATCTATTCAAAAATGTTACAGCTTGATAGCCACAGGCACGTGAAGATCCAACCCTATTACATTCAAATCATCTCAATAAATAAGATAAATCACCCCAACCAAGTTCCGAGAGTCGGTTCAACCGCCTTGGCCAAAAATAGCTACCACTCCCAGAAAATTCGGAGTTTTCTGCCATAAAAATTGGACCGTTTTTCTGCGAAACAGGGGTCCGTTCAGACGTGATTCTCTCTTCAAATATGAAACCTGGGAGAAAAATGAAAGAGGTTATTGTATATGGGCATGTGATGGACAAAAAAATCTTTCGGTTTCACCGAATTCGTCCCCAGCTGGCCGTGACAACTCCTGCAAAATCGGGACTGAAACGGAATATGGAAAAAAATGGAAAAATAGGCCTCGAAGATGTCTTCGACTCTCTCTGCTCGTGACCCCGTTGCAAAAAATGAAAGAGGGTTTTGTTCCTCAGTCTGTGCTGAGCATAAAAATCTCTCGGATTTTTAAAATTTGTCCCTGTTTGCTCAGAATCTCTCCCGGAAAAAGGCGTGGTAACAATAGGCAAAAATGGTAAAAGTTTGTGAAAATGATTTTTGGCGGGAAAAAATTTCGGACCCCCCCCCCCTCGTTAAACGTAGACTGCCCGGGGGGGTCCG
>JASDQU010435587.1:2539-14342 GCA_032191745.1 Picea mariana | reverse complement strand
TTATCACTCCCATGAAAACCAGTTGCAAGTTGAGAAAATATGATGATTCAAAGTCTACAGATCAAAGGCAATACATGTCAATGATTGGTAGCCTGCTATATGTGACAACATCCAGACCAAATATATTGCAGGTAGTTGGACAGGTGGAACGATTTCAAGCAGCACCAAAGGAATCACATGTATTAGCAGTGAAGAGGATTTTTAGATATCTCAAAGGAACAAAAGAGTTTGGATTATGGTATCCAAAAGGAAAGTCTCTATCACTTATTTCCTACACAGATTCAGATTGGGTAGGTTGGATTGATGACCGACGAAGCACAAGTAGAGCAACATTCTACTTGGGTGAGTGTTTCGTATCATGGCTAATTAAGAAACAATCATCAATATCTTTCTCTATAGTTGAGGCAGAGTATATTGCAGCAACAACATGTTGTACATAGGTTCTATGGATGAAACAATCTCTGACAAATATACAGATTGAGTATGATGAGCCCATTCCAATCTATTGTGATAATACAAGCACCATCAGTATCTCAAAGAACTTGGTGATGCACTCCAATACGAAGAACATTCCAATCAAGTATCACTTTCTATGGGAACAGGTTGCAGAGAAAAACATCAAAGTTGAATATGTGGGCACAAAAGAACAAGTGGCGGACATCTTTACAAAACTCCTTCCACGGGAAGCCTTTGAGTATCTTCGCTAGAGACTAGGAGTAATTTCTACTCCAAAATGAATGATTTTGAATGCTTATCTTATATGTCTTATATGTACATGAGGAAGCACCATAAATAGGACAATTCAGGTTTAGAGATCAGTTTCAGGAAGAGTTTTGTTAGGGGGAGAAGCCCCAGATGGAAAGATACATTTTCCATTGATGACAAAGAGGGAGAGATTTATCAGATGCAAAGGTAAATGCTTGGAGAGAGAGCATAGAGGGATGTTTCCAAGGGGGGCGATTATAACAAGGGAAGAATGAGCGATATGACTTCAGAGTGATACCCTTTGTCAAAGGGGGAGATATTATTCATATGAAGGGAGAGATATTAATCAGAGGCTTATAATCACAAAGAAAAGTCAAAGGCATGTAGACAGGGGGAGCATCCCCAAAGAGAGTTCAGTCAGGGGGAGAATCCCCAAAGGGATATACTTTTTTCCATTGATATCAAAGGGGGAGAGATAGAAACATTGATGAGGAGTATAAGCATGAATGTTATCATGACTAAGTGTTTCCATCAATGTTGGTGTTGCCATCAATGCCAAAGGGGGAGATTGTCAAACAATTGTCTTAGGTTGATGGACAGTTGGTATTGATTGTTGGTTGTCATTGATGTCAACCATTGGAGAGGGATATTGTATATTGATGTCAACCCTTAGTGATGGATGTCAACCCTTGGAGAAAGTCTGGCAGTGAATTCCGGTAGCACAAAGGTTTGGGTAATGGACCCAAGGTTGTTTCATGTATAATGGTATGAGTTTTAATATATTTGGAGGTAATACTATTCTATATGGATAATAATAATAATAATAATAATCTATTTTTTAAGGTCACGACCAAGCCACACCAAATTGGTGTATGAGACCCCCTTGTTTGTGGGACACTGGACCCCATGTCATTCCATTTCCGGTGGTATGTGGAACATCAAATAACTCCTAACGGTTAGAGAGTTATGGCCATGAGAAGTTGGAGAACCCGGGTTTGGGTAATGGACCCAAGTTTGTTTGATGGATAATGATATGAGTTTTGATATATTTTTAGGTAATAATATTCTATATGGATAGTACATGTCATTCCATTTCCATTGGTATGGGGAACACCACATAAATCCTCACGGTTAGAGAGTTATGGTCATGTAAAGTTGGAGAACCCTCATGAGTCATCTAGAAGCCCCAAAAGGTCAAAGTAGTCAAAGTGGTTTCAGAGATTTTAGAAGGTCAATAATAGAGTGAAGTGATGAGTGTACTATAATTCAAATTGAATACAAAATAAATTATTTAAATAATAAATTTAATGGAGAAATTACTAAGTTGACAACTGGTTAGAAGTGGGTTAGCCCTAAAATAAGGAAAGTGGTTTAAGATGGTTAGAAGGTAATCCCTTGAGGTAAAGTAAAGTGATGAGTGTACTATAAGTCAAAGTGGATACAAAATGAATTATTTAAATAATAAATTTAATGGATGAATTACTAATTGGACAAGTGGTTAGAAGTTGATTGACCCTAAAATAAGGAAAGTGGGTTAAGATGGTTAAGAGGTAACCCCTTGAGGAAGCTACATGAAAGTATAAATAAGAGGCAAGGCTCTCTCATTTTATATCACACTTGAGAATATTGAATATCTATAGGTGACTGAGGTAACCAAAGGATATCTAAGCCGAATTTCAAAGAGAAGGTGAAGTAAAGAAGGACGAAATTCAAGGGAGGATAAATTCTTTTGATGATGCTTTCTAAGGTATGTTATTTATAGGTCATCTCACCATTTTCACAATAATTGTTTTTATAGAATGATTAGGATTGTGAAATTGATAGGAAATTGATAAAACATATCCAAGTAGTTGTGGTACGAATTTCAGCTTGTGGGTCATTGTAGTTTTGGAGTTACACTCCATGGAAAATAGGGTTTGTGGTTAGTCCTGAAACTAGTCTAAAACAAGTATTTCAGGTAAAAATGTCATAACCTCTTCATAACAAATCCAAATTAAGTAAGACTAAATGTGTTGGTTATAGTACAATATTTATTATTCTTTGTAACATTTTCAGATCCATACAACAAAAATTCTGAGAGGTTACAAGTAGTGACATCTAGAGGAATTGCATAAAATACATTGAAGAACATTCTGTACTATTTTCATATCTTTATTCATTACATGTACATAGTTATGATTATTTCAAGTTGGGGTTGTTGACTAATCCAAAACTAGTCATGTGAGACTAAAGTAAAGTTTGATGAAAATGCTAGTCTCTTATTGTTAAAGTTAAGGAAGGTTTGTAGGTATGTGATCATATACACCAGGTCTATTACAGAGTTACAAATCAGATTTGGATGATGAAATTGATGAGGGTTTTTGGTTGAGGTACATGTTGGGTACATGGTTGAGACAAGTAGTTGATGAGTTGGCGCATACATGAGGTGTATAGTTGATGATGTTGGTACATCTTGATGATTCATAGTTGACGAGTAGTTGATACATGAATGGTACATACTTTGTACATGGTTGGAGGCACTTGTTAGTATTATTGTTGACACATGGTTTATGGATGATGTAGCATACTTGTATTGGTATATTATTAGAAGCACATATTGATCTTGGTGATGATTATGAGTTGTTGTGTTATTCGTGGTTGATGCATATCTTTGAGAGTTTTCTTGGTGATTGATCTTGGTGATTAGGTCTGATTTGGTTGATAAGATTGATGAAATAGGTTGTTTGGACAGGTTGTTGTGACAAGTTATTTGTACAGGTTTGCTGCATGGTTGATGCACTTGTTCATGGTACAGGTTGGTGCATGGTTGATGCACTTATTTATGGTACAGGTTGAGGTACATGTTGATGCATGGTTCAGGTTATTAGTACATATTGTTTGGTGCAAGTTGATTGGTACAAATTTACAACAATGTATCTACAATGATAGTGTGAAAGTGGTTCCATAATTCTACTTGTACATCAAGGCGATTGGACGGGGAAAGTACATGTGGTTGTAGCCACCTTCTGATTGTAGTCGGAGATCATAGGGGGTTGTAGCCTCCTTCTGGTTGTAGCCAGAGTATTGGGGATTTGGAGCTTCCCTCAGGTTGTACCCTGAGAAACTAGGGGATTAGAGCCTCCTTCCAGTTACAGCTGGAAAACAAAGGAATTTGGTGCTTCCAATAAATGTAATTCTTCAAGAAATATAAGAAAAAACATTATGTGGTTTTCTCCCGCTTTGGGTTTCCATGTAAAAACATTGGTTTAATGTGTATGTGTATCATTGTTCATTTGTTCATTGTTTATTTAATTTGAAAATAATGGATGATAATGCTACATTGATATAACACTTGCATTATATGGTTAAAAAGTATTAGATTGCTGTATTATTGATTCCCCCCCCCCTCTCAGTAATCCAACAGCTCCCTTTAAGTGGCTAAGAAAATATTCAAGCTCACCAACATAGCTTATACATGGAAGGACATACATGATATGCTTACTCTCCCCAAAGGAATAGTTGAATTCCAACTATCCTAGCTCTCTCACTTAGAACTCTCTCATAGAAATCCTAAGTCTCATCTCATGAGAGCTATAATTTATCTCGACTATAATGAGAACTTGTGTCTAAACACATGATAGATGAACCCCTTTATATAACCCAAAGGGGTCATATTTACAATTAATTTACATAACAAAATAATTAATTACAAGACCCACTTGCATGAGGTGTTGGCAAACTGGTTGTAATAAATATTAAACCCACTAATTATAAAATCCACTTATTATAAGTCTCGTGGCATGAAATTCATTGATTGTTATATATATATATATATATATATATATATATTACCACCAATCCCGTGGCATATTAAAAAGACACTTTACTAAACTTAGTATATGTTTGCGCCTTGGGATATGGTAAGAGTGCAAGTCTAGGGACTTGGTCCCATTACCTTACACGACAACCATGGGTCGAGGGCTAAGCTCTTGGCCCTCTTTCCGTCAGTAACAATAATTAATAAACCATATAATAAATAGATGCCATGTGAAAGTTAATTTACATGGACCTGTATAATGGTAAGTCTATTGGTTATTATGTGATATGCTTGGGTTCGATTCCGTCTGGGATCAATCTTATTTTAAATGACTTCAACCATTATTGGCCAATGGGAGGCTGCCACTTGGAAGCCTCTCAATGGTTTCTCATTGCCACTTTTCAACCAACTAATGGTGCCACCTGTACGCTTGTATATCGTGCCACGTGTCACCCTTTCATTGGTGACATGTGTCACCTCTGTCACCTAACACGTGTTTGCACGCATCATCCGTTGATTGGACTTGCCACGTAATCTTGCCAAATCATTCATACAGATGACACATGGCATATTTTTATTGGTCCACATGTATTCCTAAAAATTCCAAATCCATGTGACACGTGGCATCCTATGGTGTGCTCACATGCTGATGTCATCATCTATCTTTTACCTTTGACTTTTTTACCAAGTTTGACTTGAACTTTGACCGCTTATAAATTTTCCATACGAGCTCCATTTGACGAACCGTTTGCACCATCAAAAATATGACGACGAGCACTACATAATGATGCCATTTTTTAGAGCTTTTAGGAGACTTGAATTTTGAGCATATTTGGATCCCTTAGGATCTTTGTTGATGTTTTGGATCTCTCAGGATCACCTACAAACATTCTAGAATCCTCCTAGACCTCTGTAAGTGTTTCTAGATCTCTGGACTTTCCCTGAATGCTCCTGGATCAATCTGAACCACCTGTGAACATCCTTTAGATCCTCATGGATCATTCCTTCCCACTGAATAACTTTTGGACCTCCAAAAGTATTAATATTCACTAAATTAGTGATTATAAATCTATCTCACTCTTCCATCTTACTAAATGCTCTGATCAATAACTTAGTGATGAAGCTTCTTCACACTTCCATATTATTTAAAATTTTGTACTCATTTTCTCATTTTGGATTGACCTCAGATATTGGATATCAGATCAATGTACCTTTATTTCCTTCTCTGGAACATAAATTTGACTCTAGACTTTGAAATTGTAGCTAATATATGTAGCTCTGGTTCTGGCTTATAGATTCCTGCATAATAAAATCCTATATTCATTGAATCTTTGTAATATCTGAATCCTATATTTCAACATTCCTTTCCATCGCCTTTGAAGATAGTCTATCTCGGAAAATTTGAAACCAAGTTGAATGTTTATCTATGCCTTTCCCATCTAGACTCGTTATTCTTGTATTGTTGATGTATCTGTAGATGTTCATGAATGAATACTTCATCCATTGTCACTCCTTCCTTGAAGAACAATTCTGCTTGTACTGTTATCATTTGTACCTGCCTTGATTGTTTTTGTTCAAGGCATACATCCAAGAACATGACATAGAATGGGTATATATCTTTAAGTATATACGTCTTATCAATGCTTAGGAATTTTTGCATTACTTCGATGCTCTTCCTACTCTTGATCTACATGCTCCAACTGTCTACATTCTTCTGTTCCTTCACTTACAGTTCTTCACAATCAATAATGTTGACCAGAAAATTCAATCCATATGTAGTCTTTAGCTGATGAAGAGACAATACAATTGTCTTCACTGTTGTTGATAATATGGTTGTCATATTCGATACTTCTTCAGAAAACCAAATTCATAATCATCAAGTTTGTAAAATATCAGTTTACAAAATAGGACTATCACAATCGACACCACTTCGGAAAAATGAATCCAAAGACATCAAATATCCTATATCAAAATATAATTGCAAACTTATCTTCATAAGAGTATGTGCAAAGATTTTACATAAGAAAAATATTTGAAACAACACTTCACTTCTTAACTTATCACAAGTTTATAGAATTTAGAAATCTACACATATATGTATATTGATCTATTGATTTACAAATATACATATTTACAATTATTGATAAGTGGCTTATCTTTCATGGACTGATCCTTCCCATCACATTGGAAGGTGATTCACAACTCCCAGTCTCTGACATTGCCTCTGACGCTGACATTGAATATGACAATGCCTATGGCATAGAGTCTGATGTAGAATAGTCTAGAAAACCACCAGAGCTGATAAAAACTCTACCCAATAACTTATACAACTTCTCATAATGAGTACCAAGAACTATTGTTGAATCCAAAGTATCTTCTTTTAGATATGCCAATACCCAACCATTATGAAATGTGACAACATAGACATCATTTTCAAAGGTTGATATTGCGAGAAGGTTGACTGGCACATCTGTAACATATATCATGTTTTCTATACCCATGAATCCTCTTGATTAAAGTCAAAATATGACATATCCATATCCTCTAATGGCTTGTCTGGTGTTCAAACCAAATCCCACATAATTATCATCTGAATCAACTGCAGTGAATGTTACGAATAACGATCTCAACTCGATCATGTGGCGAGAAGAGCCATTGTCCACAAACCAAACTTCAAAAGTACTGGTAATAACCTTCCAAAAGTTTTCACCAAGCAACCTTGAAAAACCTTATCACACCAATCTTGTAAAAACACGTCAAAAGCTAGCTCTGATACCACTTGATATGAAAGCTCTTTGGATACTACTTATTTCATAAATCATTTGCATGTAAAATCCAACTAGCTTTAGTATTGATTGTTTAGGATCTATTGAGGTGGTTTGCACATATGAATGATATACAATACAAGAAATATGATGAAGAAGTCATATGAAAAATATGAACAAAGGACAAATCCTGCACAAATAAGAGAATAACTCCAAATCCATTATACAAATGAGAAAATACAAATCACCATTACAATCCTCACGGAAAAATGAGCAGAATCGACTATACATAAGCCCATGATCCCTTTGAGTCTCTAAGAAAATATTCAATCTCACCAACATAGCTTATACATGGAAAGACATACATGATATGTTTACTCTCCCCAAAGGAATAGTTGAATTCCAACTATCCTAGATCTCTCGCTTAGAACTCTCTCATAGAAATCCTAAGTTTCATCTCATGAGAGCTATAAGTTCTCTCGACTAGAATGAGAACTTGTTTCTAAACACATGAGAGATGAAACCCTTTATATAACCCAAAGTGGGCATCTTTAAAATTAACTTACATAACAAAATAATTAATTACAATACCCACTTGCATGAGGTGTTGGAAAAGTGGCTGTAATAAATATTAAACCCACTAATTATAAAATACACTTATTATAAGTCCCATGGCATGAAATTCATTGGTTGTTATATATATGGTATATAATATATACTATATATATAATATAGTATAACTATATATATTACCACCAATCCCATGGCATACTAAAAACCCACTTTAATAAACTTAGTATATGTTGGCGCCTTGGGATATGGTAAGAGCACGAATCTAGGGACTTGGTCCCATTCCCTTGCACGAGAACCATGGGTCGAGGGCTAAGCCCTTGACCCTTTTTTTTCGATAACAATAATTAATCAAGCATATAATAAATCCCTTTTTTTCGGTAACAATAATTAATAAACCATATAATAAATAGATTCCATGTGATAGTTAAGTCACATGCATAGGTATAATGGTAAGTCTATTGGTTGTTATGTGAGATGCTTGGGTTCGATTCCATCTGGGCTTAACCATATTTTAAATGATTTTAACCATTATTGGCCAATGAGAGGATGACACGTAACCATATTTTAAATGAATTTAACCATTATTGGCCAATGGGAGGCTTCCATGTGGCAGCCTCTCATTGGTTTCTCATTGCCACTTGTCAACCAACTAATGGTGCCACCTATATGTTTGTATATCGTGCCACGTATCACACTTACAGTGGTGACACATATCACCTTTGTCACCTAACACATGTTTGCACACGTCATCCACTGAATGGACTTGCCACATCATCCATACGAATGACATGTGGCATCTTTTTATTGGTCCACATGTATGCTTGAAAATGAAAAATCCATGCGACATGTGGCAACCTCTAGTGCACTCACATGCTGACGTCATGATGTACCATGCTGATGTCATCATCTATCTTTGAACTTTGAATTTTTGACCAAGTTTGGCTTGAACTTTGACCACTTATAATGTTTGCATATGAGCTCTATTTGATGAACAACTTATGTTGTCGAAAATATGACGACGAGCACTACACAATGACATAATTTTTTAGAGCTTTTAGGAGACTTGAATTTTGAGCATATCTATATCCCTTAGGACCTATGTTGACATTCTGGATCTCTCAGGATCACCTGCAAACATTCTAGGATCCTCCTAGACCTATATAAGTGTTTCTAAATCTTTGGACCTTCCCTAAATGCTCCTGGATCAATCTGGACCACCTGTGAGCATCCCTTGGATCCTCCTGGATCACAGGAGGAAATAGAGTACATGGAATGTGTTCCCTATGCAAGTGTTCTTGGTAGTCTAATGTATGTGATGTGTTAGCACTCTGTAAATTTTGTTTGGCTGAATAGACAAACGACATAGGTAACTATTTCAACCAGCTTTAGAGATGAGGCACTAGCCTACTCAACCCAGAGAGGGCTCTCTCATGTCATTTGATATATCTATGGCAATCAATGGCTAGATTTGGTTTGTGTTGGGTTTTTTAATAAAACAACCAGAGAAATGAAGATAACATTTGGGCTATGGGGTCTGGAATAAATAGAATACATTATCAAACCTGAGAACTATTTAGAGGAAAAGGCTAAATCAGGCAACAAGTCTGAGTTTATATCTGAAAATGTTGCATGACATTAGAGGAAAAAGAAACATATAACTACATCAGAGCATTACAGAGATGAATTCTGAATAAGTTAAGAAGAAAGAAACACAGCCTAAGTTGCTAAGCCAAGAGCATCAAATAATGAATTATGGGCCTCTAAATCTCCAATTTAGACAGAAAGAAGTGTAAATGAAATGTATGCTTACTGGAAATACATACTATGAGAGGAAAACAAGACTGATATCATTGTTAGTTAGAATCTTTTCATAAATAATCCAAAATCTGCCTCTGCATTTATATATTCATTTTGGCCCCAAAATTTATAGAAGTTTTTCCTGCACAGAGGACATGCTCCTCCTTTCTCCATGCTTTCTATATCCTCGAGATAATATATATATAGAGAAGGTTTCTTCGTGGAATACAAAACGTTCAAACTTCTCATCGTTCTAGGATTAGAGATAAGTTACAAGGAGGAAAGATTTATAATAACTATTACCCTATTTTAGAGGGACCGTTAGGAACAGGTTCATCATATCTAGGTGCCATCTGTCCAAAACTTGTTGGGATGTACTTGTATCAACCTGAGAATTTATTTTATCTTAGCGATATCCTCCTTTAGAGTATCCAACCAGGTAAGTTGATTCTCTCCAACAATTTCATTCGTTTTAGCTATGATTTATTTCTTTTGTTGTTTGCTCCATTTCTTTTTTATAGCTTGCTTGTTGATGACTAGATCCCTCATAATGATATTTAGCCTAACTTCCAATCCTGAGTCTGTAGCAAGTTCTATGTGGAATTTAATCACTAATATATGTGCAATTACCCTTTCCTTCTTACTCGTAGGTAAATATGCCATGTTACCTGAATGACCGGTTTCACTGGATATAGCTTTGTCCATCTATCCCAATTTCGTGGACACCGAAATGTTCCTATAGAAATCAAAGAGTCGAGCAAATTGGATATTAGTTTATTTATGGATGAGATGATGCCTCCATACTTGAGAATCAGTAGTTATAGAGTTCCAATCATGAATCACTGACAGATTCACTTACAGGTATGTTGGTTTACCATGCTTGGCTAATCCATTTCAAATGATTAGCATTCGAGTTTATTGCATGGTGGAATTCACCTGACATCATACGGTTGTGAAGTACCGAACGAGTGAAACAGGGTGATTCTGACCAGTCGTCGCCTGTCCCACAAGTGGGTGATTTGACTTATTGAAACATGTGACATTGGGGCTTTGGCGAAAGTGGTTTCAGTCAAACCGCCTTTCGCCCTGATGTATCTCTGGAGGCGCCACGCATCCACTTTAAAAACCATAATGGTTTTCCCTGGTCCAGACTTATATGATTAAGTCTCGTGCAAGTTCACTGCCCAATATGGACACTAGCCATTGATCTGGGTCGATTTACAATCGACGGTCTATCAAGTTATGACTTTTACACCTCCTCTATATTTGTCCATACACTGCTAGATATGTCATAGTCCTCTAAATCATCAATTCTCCAGACTATCAGGCTTCCACGATGATGTAGCTCTTGTCCCAAGACTCGGATCTTGTCTGAAAATTGTTATGGTGATAACACGATGGTCTTCACTTGACCATACATTTCCCATGCAATGGAAGTGTTGAGAAGATACATGTTGACACCTAGAAATGAGCACTAGACAGTTGTGAAAATAGTATTATGGTATTCGTGTGGCATAAAAGAATATGCTATATGTTAGGACCCTATAATGTACCTTTTTGTTCATACTTTTTGTTATCATTACATCCTTTTCCCCACTCACATTTAAGCCTACATTATCACCTTAACCTATCTTTCCAAAGGTATATAACGTTTCTTCTCTTTGCTATATGTTTAATTTGTTTTACATGTAATTTTACATTACTCTCATACTTAGCCATCGATCAAAAACATATAGTTGTTGAAACAATTTGAATTGCATATTATATATCATTGCTGCTTGAAAACCCGTTGCTGAAATAGTCAACAGCACACAAATCTCGTCGTTGAAACAGTCTGTTATTTGCGATGATGGAACAACAATTCACACAACAGTAACAAGAAGGAGCTGTTACACTGGCCGCAACAACCATACCTTAAGCCAGCACTAACCATCACTGCTGCTTGAGACCACATTGCTGAAACAGTCAAACAGAATGCAAATCCTGTTGCTGAAACAGTCTGTGATTTGTGATGCTGAAACAGTATACAACAACAATAACAAGAAGATAAATAAAGAAGCTGTTACACCGGCCGCAACAACTACACCTCAACCCAACACTATTCCAACTACTGTAACAACATTTTGCTATGGGAGATTAGAATATCCTATTCCAGCATAGAAGATTA
>JASDQU010435586.1:24632-38702 GCA_032191745.1 Picea mariana | reverse complement strand
GATATTATGTGTAAAAAAATTTGTGGGGTAAACCACTACTATCTGAAATGCTACGTGGTAAGGCAGACGAGGTTTTAAGTCGGTTGTATCTAACATGATGGTACCCAGATTACAAGTCTCAGTAGAGCCCAAAGTGGTTAACAAGGATTTTCTCTGAGAAGGGCAACTTTGGAGGACCTCCAAAGAAGACATCGCACACGGGGTTTGTGATAAATCCTCCACCGTAGAGTAGTTATGGGTGGCCCTTGCATTTGGGTTATGAGAAGCTTTTTTAAATGCACCTTTCGGAATGTGTGTCATTGTTTCTCCCAACGTCTTCTCAATATGTAGAGGAAGAGATGGGAGGTCAGCTTCTTTACCCTTCTCAGAAGCACTTGGTTTACTATAATCGTGTGCTCTAGTTGATATGAAAGAATCACCCCTAACCATATATACGTTCGCAGATGAGGGATTGTTCAGAGGCGGGCAGGTTTTTTGGCTGTCCACTTCCGTGCTTGTAGAGGCTTGAGTTAGATTTTGCCCATGTTGAAAGGGATTAGTCAACATTGCTTGTTATTATTGTGTGACAAACTTTTGGGCCTCTGCAAGTCGAGGACATAGATGGGTCAGGTGGTCTTCCGTGCATAAGTTTCATGGATACCTCGCCTTCCATTTTTCAGTGTTGTCCCCGCCAACATTATCGTTGGGTTTTTTATCCCCCTTACCCCTCTTTTGTTGTTTTTTCTTCCCTTAAGGCTACTAGGTGGCCTTTGGGTTAGTCTACTGCACAGTGTGTACTTTCGACGTTTTGGTAGGGGGAACAACCAAAGCAGTAGTTTGGCTGGCCGTTGTGTGTTGTATGGATAACTGCTGCAACTGCTTTGTCAATTTCTCAATGGGCTTGGTTTGTGCTGAACCGACAATACCATCAGCATGTGGTCCAGCTCTCTGTCTAGTTTTATCCAGTATTGAACGTGGCGCATCTGGCAAGATGTTGTATAATAAACCGGACTGAGAATAGATGAGCTCAAATTGTTGAGCCCTCATGATGGCGTCTTCTTCAGAGAAAACTCCCGACGTCGCAACGTCTTTGGATAACTGCGAGACCAAAGACTTAAGGAACCACTCAAGTAGGAATGCTAGTGGAACTGGTACCTTGATTAAAATCTTACGGCGTCTCCATTCTTAGATGTGATCAGAGATATGGTTTGTTGTTGTCTGTTCAAAATTAGTGAGCAGCTCTGTGATACCGTCATATCTCACAGGTAACTGGAAATGGTTAAGGAAAGCCATCGCCAGTTCGCCAAAAGAAGAGTATCTTGAGCGATCGAGCTCAATGTACCATTTCGCGGCACTCCCAATGAAAGTACGTTGAAACAATCGCAACTGTACGGAGTCATCTTTCAATGAGTTAGATGAGCACCAAAGATGAATGGTAGTCACATGATCTCCTGGATCTTTGTTAGGCCTGGCTTCAAACTTTGGAATGTTCAAAGGTAACTTCGTCGGCATAGGAGGCCAATGTAGATTGTGACAAATAGGGTCATTCAACAACCTTGTCAAATCTGGCAAGTGTAAAGTTGCCAGGAACAATAGTTTAGGTTGTTGCTGATAACCTGGGAAAAAGGGTCCTGGAGTTTGACTGGCACCAGGTTACCAAGAAAAGTTTGGCTGCTGGCCTGGATTCTGGTAGAAACCATGGCCCTAGACAGCGTAAGTATTTTTCATATGTAGAGACATCATCGACTGATTTCCCAAATAGGACATAGATGGTTGGGCATGCATTATATTTGAAAGACTTTGGGAAGGATTACCCCATGCCGGTCCTGTGGCGATAGGCATAGTAGTTTGTCCAGGGTTCCATTGATTGTGGAAAGAATTACCCTAGATCGACATTCTAGAGGAGGGAATGGATCCTTGCCTTGAATTCCAAGGTCCTACTAGGTTTGCCCCCTGTGCAGGAATAGTACCCTGCACAGGAGTATATTGTCCAAAAATGGGGTTGCCCCCAGTCAGGACAGAGGCTGACGAGAAGGTGTTGTTACCAAACATTATTTTCCAAGAAAACAGTGTCGAACCTACCAGCATACTATGCGAAGGTGGTCCTTGACTCCCTACTCCAAATAAACTATTGTGTGTAGGTTGCCCAGTGGATTGTTGATGTGAGCCACCGAGTGAAGGGGACAAAGGAGGGATATGACCTACCCTGTAAGGAAAAGTGTTAAAAGGGACAGGAGTGCCCCCCATGTGACCTTGCAGAGGAGCACTAGAGCTCCCTGCTCCCATACCCAAAGTCTGTAAAGTGGATTAGGAAAGTACAGGACTTGTACCCGAACTAGGCATCATGTATGAGAACGGAGGTCCTGTCGCACTAGGTGTGAAAGGGGTTGTGGCTGCCACCAAAGATGGGTTTGGACCACTGTGCAAAGTAGTTGTGGTCAAGTCCATGGTGACTCGGATCGTCGATGGTGGGTTAGGAGATGAAAGCTCTCCTATGGTGACAACCGTGGTGGGAATTGAAGAATTCCCAGAAGGAGTAACAACATTTGTTTCCATTGTTGTGTGTGACACTGTCTAGTGCTCATGAAATTGAATTGGTACAATAAAAGGTGCCAAGAAATCNCAGCGTAAGTATTTTTCATATGTATAGACATCATCGAATGATTTCCCAAATAGGACATAGATGGTTGGGCATGCATTATATTCGAAGGAATTTGGGAAGGATTACCCCATGCCGGTCCTGTGGGGATAGGCATAGTAGTTTGTCCGGGGTTCCATTGATTGTGGAAAGAATTACCCTAGATCGACATTCTAGAGGAGGGAACAGATCCTTGCCCTGAATTACAAGGTCTTGCTAGGTTTTCCCCCTGTGCAGGAATAGTACCCTACACAGGAGTATATTGTCCAAAAATGGGGTTTCCCCCAGTCAGGATAGCGGCTGACGAGAAGGTGTTGTTACCAAACATTATTTTCCAAGAAAACGGTGTCGAACCTACTAGCATACTATGCGAAGGTGGTCCTTGACTCCCTACTCCAAATAAACTATTGTGTGTAGGTTGCCCAGTGGATTGTTGATGTGAGCCACTGAGTGAAGGGGACAAAGGAGGGATATGACCTCCCCCGTAAGGAAAAGTGTTAAAAGGGACATGAGTGCCCCCCATGTGACCTTGCAGAGGAGCACTAGAGCTCCCTGTCCCCATACCCAAAGTCTATAAAGTGGAGTAGGAAAGTACAGGACTTGTACCCGAACTAGGCATCATGTATGAGAAAGGAGGGCCTGTCGCACTAGGTGTGAAAGGGGTTGTGGATGTCGCCAAAGATGGGTTTGGACCACTGTGAAAAGTAGTTGCGGTCGAGCCCATGGTGACTCGGATCATCGATGGTGGGTTAGGAGATGAAATCTCTCCTATGGTGACAACCGTGGTGGGAATTGAAGAATTCCCAGAAGGAGTAACAACATTTGTTTCCATTGTTGTGTGTGACATTGTCTAGTGCTCGTGAAATTGAATTGGTACAATAAAAGGTGCCAAGAAATCAGTGTTTGAAGTTTCAACCAAGCCAAGAGAAGTTGATTCAAGGTCCAAAACAATCGATTCCTCTGGGTTTTGTTAGGGCACAATGGTTTATAACATGGTCGCTTCAAAATACCCTTGTTGGTCTAGCTTCCGCCTTAAAGGTGGCGGGGGTGGCTCCAGTGTAACCGGCGGCAGGCCAAGAAGCCTTCATGATCGACAGAGCTTGGGATCCTCCACTTTGTGAGAAGATCCAAGACACTCTAAGGTATTCTAAACGCTCAAAAGTAACACCCACTACAAAATAATCCCTAGAAGATAAGACAAGAAAACACTAAATTAATTGGAAGAACAGTTACAACAACTGACACTAGAGCAACTTACCAGTGCAAGTGCAACTCGAACACGGAAGCACCCTCCGGGTATACTCTATAAAGCATGGCCCAATGTCTATCCTAGGTACCACAGTATACCCCCGCAGTCACCTGTGTAAGTCCCTAACAAAGATTGGCAACTAGGTTGCCAACACGTGAACAGTCACCAGGCAGGTACAGTCGAAATTCGGGTAGACCACAATGAGCAGGGTATCGAGCCTGAAACCTGTCAAGGGTATCGAGAGAAAATGGTCTGGAAGACAACTGAGGACCTAAAATGGATTCGAGACCCATGAAGCCCCATGGAAAATGCAAACGATGGAATCCCAAAACAAACCCTCTATATGTGTTCTCCACTACGATTGGTCCAGCTTTGGAGGGGTTATCTCCGCTACCTTTCCGCACGCGACCTCATGTTTATCTACTTTGTTAGGGGGGGGTCCCAGATAAATTTCACGAAACTGGACTTAGACACTCCCTATATTAGACTCCAATGTTTTATTTTGAATGGCCTTGAAGAGTTTCCTCTCCAATCTAATCCAAGGCCCTAGTCCTGAACTAGTTTGTGAACCCTACAAACATAAAAGTCTAGTAGATTTTAAATTTAGCGTTACTTTTATGGCGTTGTCTTACGTCAAGGGGTATGAGGGTGAAACTGATGATGTGTAAAATACGAAAGAAAAAAATGAATAAAAAAGATGGAAACAAAAATTTTACTGAATGAAAAATTTCGACAACTTTTTCAAAAAATATTTTTACTTTTTCTAAGATTTTCGACAACA
This sequence comes from Picea mariana, assembly GCA_032191745.1. Taxonomy (NCBI): domain Eukaryota; kingdom Viridiplantae; phylum Streptophyta; class Pinopsida; order Pinales; family Pinaceae; genus Picea; species Picea mariana. The sequence continues at coordinate 34,055 of JASDQU010435586.1, read as the reverse complement.
AACTCAAAGGAATTTCACTCGACTACGAGCTATTTATGATCTAAGTGAACTGCAAAAACTTATGAAATAAAAGACTTTTCCCTGGCCTAAAAATGTAGAAACACACTGTTCAACCAAACAAGAAAATGAAAAGATTTTTTATTTTTATTTTAAATGCCAGTAAAGAAAGAAAGGAAAAATATCGACAAGCAAAAACCAAGAAAAACAATTCTGGCCTAATCGCAGATTGCAAAGAATCAGATTAACAAATCACACAATAGAAATCATAAAAACAATGACTCTCACACTTATCTAAAAACCGTAAAAAAAAAAATATTTTTCCGACAACGTTTTAAATGAGAAAAAGAAAGCTAAGGGTAAGATTAATCCTAAGCTACTAACTGCTCACATAGAGATTCGAACACCTGAGAGAATAATTCTTATCAAGGGAAAGGATGACTGCCTTACCCTCAACAAAAAGTATTATGTACAAGCACGCAACTGTCACTTTAATAGCACGAGTGCGAACGCGCACTGAATATAGACCAAGTGCATGTACATGTAGGCTAACCTTGTACAAGCCGCATGTATATCTAAACTCTGAGAAAAAATGGAAACAGACAGACCAAACCAGGAAGAGACCACTGATATTGATAACCAGGATCCCTTGAAGGCTTGGACACTCTTTCTAACAGAAAAACAAATAATGCAAGGAAAAATAATAAGGCAAAAAACAATCTGAGATAGGATTGTTAGCAAACAAGACTTAGAAAGAATTCCAGAAAACCCCCTGAGAATGTGTGATTCTGACAGGGAAGAGGATGACTACCTCTGAGGTTCTCTGAACTCTACACGCTACTGCTACCTCTACAGCTAGCGTTCACATGTGGGTTGTAAGAGGATAGGGTGCGGGTACATGCGTGCAGACCTTGTGCAGACCACGTGTACCTCTGTGGGTCCCGAAAAACACAGTCAAGAAAAAGTTAGGGAAAGCTGGTATGGAAAACCAGACTCACTGCTAGCTCAAACCTTACAGAAACGAAAAGAAAAGACAGGTAAGAAAAACTAGTCTTTAAACTACCCAAAAAATAAATAAAATTCTAGGAACCCTAGAGATTCTCCCTAATATGGTCGCCAATTCTGTTGTTGGGCAAAAACACCCTACGGACTAGCAAATAGAGTTCAAAATTTGCATGCAGATATGACCGAATAGAAATCACTTTCTACCTTCATCCCTAGATTTAAATCCCCTTTTCTTAGTAAATGCATGGAAATATCAACCTACCTCGTTACCGACATTTGATGTCGATCCTCCGTTGTGCTTGATTACTTGTTCACAATACTCCTTCCAAAGCTGACCTGCATTCAAGACGAGCAACAACTATGCATGCATACTACTTATATACTAATGGGTTAGAAATCAAACATATACTGATCAAACTATAAACAGTTCATGAATTGGGACGGGAAAAGCATTTTCTTTATTACTTTGAATGAGTCAACTTACAAAAGTTGAGACTGGCCACTGCTCCTCAAACCTGATCCTGGGCTCCTCTTCTTTTTTCCTTCAACTGCTTTTCTTTGAATCTCCTTTGGCATAAGGAAAGGCTAAAGGGTTGGGACAATGGGAATACATAAATGGGCAGAGTTTATTTGCTATATTTTTCCTCTTCCAAATGGGACCCCTACCCCTTCTTTTATAGGCTAGAAGGAGCTAGGTATTTGGACGAACCCTTGGCCATGCATTGCCGGGAGTTTTAGTTAACTCACCCATAGCTTTTTGTTCCATTGACAACTTTACTTTTTTCATGTTTTTGTCGGTCCACGTGAGTTGTTTTGGGTCAACCAGTGTGTACACGCGTGCAGTAATGGATTAGGGCATGTGGGCCTTTATTCAAGAGGATTTTCAAAGAGTTGTTTAGCAGTGTTTTGGCAAAGAAGGGATATCAGTTGGCCTGATGCCAAGTAAGCATGTGTGGTGCAATTTAGGGTTATAACAAAAAGGTATGGGGATCTTGATTTTATTGATTTCATTTTCCAGATTGAAATTTCCCACAATTTTTTCATTCTCAATGGTTTGGGCTTCGACTCCCTTCTTATCAGCTTTCTTTTGTGGTGAATGTTTTGTTTCAGTTGCAAGAGCTTTCACTTTCTGTGTTTTGACTGTGAGTGTTTCAGCTGCCTTAGTCTTGATAGGCTGTATGTCTATTATGTTAGTTCTTTCAATCTTCTTTTCAACATTTTTTGAAACCGTCTCGTCTATCTCGCCCCTTGGCAAGATCTTTTTCGTTTGGGTGATTGCGAGACTCTTGTTTCTGGGCCTTAAATTGTACTTATGGTGAAGCTCGGCCATTATACCATCTGCAATACGTTGGTAGATCAAATCTTTGGAAGTACTGCTGTCTAGGTCATTTTCCAATCTATTTTCTTTATTTAAAATTTTTTCATAATCTTGTCTCGATAAATAAGGTTGTTACTCATCATCACCTGGATTGTTTATATCTTCTTCTAATTCCTCGAAATCTTCTAAATCTTCTTCTCCAATGAAGTTTTCACTCTTGAAAGGGGTTGGGATTTTTGGATCCTCATTCTTAATTGGTTTTTATGGGACTTGAGGATTGGGATTCCTTCTGAATTCCTTTTTGGGAAAATAGTTATTTTTTGTTTGATTCTAATTCCATTTTCGAAATCTTATTAGACAGTTCTTTAATTATTCTAGCCATGTCGTCCATTTTTTCCCCTGAAGATATTCCTGATCCAGAATATCCTCCTTGTTCTCTATACCTCCTGGTTTCTTTATTTCCAGTCTTTGTTTTGTCTTTTAGCTTTCCTGAATCCATCATGTTTGATTCAATTTCTAGGGTGTCATCTTGCATCTTGGTGAGGTCTATTGATCTCCTCTCTCTCAATAGTAGGGAAAAGTTAGGGTCGAAAGATCCAGCGAAAGTTACTTTCGCTACAGGCTGAGAAGGTTTGACCTCGATGGGAATTTTATTATACAATTTATTAAACCTTTGGGTGAACTCGAGAACTGATTCAGAATTTTTCTTTCTAAGAGCCCCGAATTCAGTCAGATAATAGAGGTGATATTTCCTTTCTCCCCATTGTCTGATGAAAGAACTTTCGAGTTCATCATATGACCTTAAAGACCCCGCTGCTAAGCCTCGGAACCAGGTTCTGACCTGCCCTTCAAAAGTTTGTACTAAGAGTCTGGAGTAGACATCTTCGTGCTCGAGTCCTAGAATATCAGCAAATTGGTCAAAGAAATTAGTGTGTTCTTGTGCGGTTAAATTGCCTTCCCCTGTGAATTTTGGGAGATTTTTCATGTAATTTTCACGAAGGTCATGTAAGGGAACTGGGAGGACAATATGGGAATATCTGGCAACCACCTTAGCAAAAAATCCAGGGAGTGGTACTTGGCCGCCTGCGGCACCACCTACAACACTGCCTCCAGCCCCCGCACCTCCGTGCGTAGCCATTGATAGTTTTGAAACAAAAACTCGGGGTGTATGAGTAGAAATCTCACGGAAGCTTGGTATATTTTGAGTTGTACTTGAATGTGATAGAAGGGTTGTAGAGAACTGATTGTAAAGGTAAAAGAAACTAGAGGAAGAAGGCCCAAGATGAAAAGAACTTGTTCTTCCAAACTTGTAAGACGAACATATCAGAGAATTGATGGGGGTTAAATCAGAATACACATGGCATTCATCAGAGTGCTTGGTAGTAGGAGTGTGCACTTCGAGAAAAGAGAATGTATCGATCAAAAGGGGGAGGGAGAGGAATCTCTCAAGTATTCCTCTGAATTTCAACCGTGCATAATTTGGTTGACAGATGACATGTGTCGATGAAACGATTTGTCTAAGAGATCTTCTTGATTTTAAAATCTTTTCCGGATTAGAAACTGGCAAAGTCTGCTTGTCATATGGGTTCTTTCTGGTGTTCTTTCAACTAGAATCCAGTTTAAAAAAAAAATATGGAGTCACCAAGTGAAAGATAAAAGTAGCCTTAGATGGTTTTTCGATCTTTGTTCGCTATCAAAGAAAGAAAGTGTCAATGTCGTTTTTCCCAAGGAAAAGATTCATTACTTCGTCCCCGACAACGATGCCAAAAAGATGTTGTTCCTGAGTTTATACTTTAAGGATCTAAAGTATACCATCAAGGCATCCGACAAAGTGAAGATAGTTAATGGATAGAAAGGTCAATTTCAATGGAAAGAGAGGTCAAATATGGTTCCTTAAATGTATCTGTCTAGCTTCCCATTGTTCATGGATGCTAATATCCCTTTCAATCATAGCCCAGGAGCATTCGAGCTCTACCCATGTATTTTTTGTTTGTAAGATGCTATTAAATAGGCTCAATGTGATGCTTGTCTGATCTGATAGACCAGGTTCTATATTAGTTGTCTGGTAACCAGAACAGTCATGAAAGTTGAGAGTTTCTTTTTTTGTAAATCAAAAATATTTTCAAGGGTCACAAATTTCTGGGTCAAATTAATAAAAATAAAAATTCCAAATTATGAATCAACAGTATAACAAAAATAAAGGCCACTTCTGGTATTTGAGTCAATTTTAATGAATAAGATGCATGAAATGAAGAAAGAAAAGGAATTATATAGTCGTATGACAAAAATGAGGCATCAATTAAAGAGGAATCTCATTTTAAGTTAATACAAGAAAGAGGGATGATAAATTTGCAGAAGTATACAATTTCAGATTCCTAAAACGTTCATAGGTATTATATCCGCTAAAAGTTGATACATAGGAAAAAATGCAAACAATTAGATAATCTGACTGTTCAATCACCATAATAGAAATTGCCACATGAAAAATTTCAAACGAAAGTATGAAATAAAAATAGAATAATAGAGTAACACATAACTCAGGCTTGACCAGATCTAGAATCTTCAATCCATATGTATTAATTCAGGAAAAACAAAATTTTCTCTTTACAATCCATCCAGAAAAAAGCCTCTTCTTAGTCTTGAAAAATTACATTTATACAAAACCACCAATCTTAAGACGGTTGGTGATTTCCTAATTCCTAGTGACTAACTATTTGTTAAAAAATAGATCTAAAACCGTTTGTATGATCTTCTCCATTTTTCCATTTTCTTGGAAGTAAAGCTCTTCCAAAAAATAATTTTACTTTGTTGATGACTCTCCTTCTTTTTATTCAATACATTTAATGCATCTCTCCAGGAACTGTGTAAAATTTCTGGGGGGTTCTGGAAGGTCTCTTGCCTCAACCAGATAAACCTTTCTCTGAATCTTGGAAAGACGGTCATCAACTCCTTTATCTGCAAACTTTATTGACTACAGCTTTAAGTTAGGCTCAACTAACAACCTGTCTATTAGGGTGACATCCATTTTTCTTAGTTGTGAAATTTCCATTTGGATTTCACTCAAATTTTCCCTAAAATTTAATTGATGTCATACAATATTGATCTGTCCTAGAAGTCTTGTACAATTGCCTTTTCCAATATTTAACGACCCTTTGTCTAAAAGATCAAAAAATTCTTCACAGTCATCTCTGATTTCTTTGACTATTCTTTTGCTTTCAGTTATGTTGGTTTCCCATAGCTTGAGCATGATGTTGCCTCTGATTTGCTCTGTGGATGATACTTTCATAGTTTTGGATACCTCTTCACCTGTCAAATATATAATTTCCTTTTGGAGAGTAATCCTCACTGCTTTGGCTTCTTTTTCCCTCAGGATAATATTATCAAAGGCATTATCTACTTCTTGAAAGTAATTCTGAACAATCTCTATCTTGGAAATAAATTTCTACTGTTCAACTTCTATTTTTGAATGCACTTCCAGTGACTGGGCCTAGAAATCTTTTAGATCTATAGTCTGACCTTCCATCAATATTAATCTAGCTTGTAATTGTTCTGCATGCTCCTTTTGCTGAGTAAATTGTAGCTGACTTGCTTGTATTTTTTGGCTCATTTCTTCCAAGCTCGTTTTGAGTAATTGAAGCTCTAACCTTTCAGTAGCCCTTATCTGCTCCAAGATTTTACTCATTTCTTCTCTAATGTTCTCCTCAGCATTCTTTAACTTCTCTTGTAATTATGCTATGATTTTATCACTCTCTTTTATCCTTGTTCTCATTTTTCCCATGGTAGAAAAGTTCGTTGTTGCCATGGCTCCCATGGAACCTATTATCTCTGTAGTGAAATCCTCTTCCTACAAATTCTTTCCGTCTATTAATACTTTATGTTTTCTTACCATATTCCCCTCCTTCTTATTCATCTCTTGTTTCAGGACAACCTTCCTTTCTATGCTGAAAAAATAATCATAAGGAGGAATCTGATCTATGGGAATAGAGGTGAGGTCCTCAACAAATAGAGCACCTATTTGTGGGAGTCCAAAAGTGGATTGTAAGTGGGTTAAGAAAGCTATGGGACTCCCTAGCTCTGTAGATCCTTTCCCTCCTGCTACCTTGGGTGTATTGACATCAACACCGGGTGATGAAGGGGGAGTAACCTTACCGGACTTGGGAGGTCTCCCTGACCTTTTCTCTGCTTCGGTCTTTTTGTTTTGTGGAGGCCTTTCCGTATCCTATGGGGATTTTTTGGGATTTCCCTTCTTCTGTGCTTCCTGCTCGAAACCTGGGGGAACACTTTCTTTCTCCTGGGGGAGGGTGATTTCTTCTCCTTGAAGTACTTGGGATAGACCACTCTGTCTATGCTTCTGAAAGGTATGAAAGCTGGCTTGCAGGTCGAACGACAGTGTTTGTACTCGTTCTAACACTTCTTTATAAGACTTGGTCCCTTTGAACATGTCATCCCAATGGGACTCCTCATGTTCATCTGCTTTCATATTGCAATGTATCATGTGTTTGTTCACTAGTGTATAAGGGTCATGCCTTTTGTACTCAATATTTAACAGTTTAACTTCTTCGAGTGCTTCTTCTTCCACCCTAGAATGTCCCAAATTTTGTAATGAAAATTTCTCGATTTGCATAGCGAAGATTGGCCAGGACTTCTTTTGAGCTGCCTTTAGCTCTATTCCGATATCGCCTTTTACTATTTGGTGTGCTACTTCCCTACACACCATTCTATTCGAGAGAAATTTTGGAAGCGCGTGAGGGGGGATTGAGCACCCATAAACCCTAATGTAGGAGAATATTTATTCAATGAACCAGTCTGCTATTGGCTTGAGGTTATTTGAAACTGCTTCATTTCTCACAAATTCTTTCCTAATGATGGACCACACTAGTTTGGTCTGAAACGTCAAAAATAAAAAAACCTATGCGATGAATCTGAAAGAACTCTCTGATCAAAACAATGGTAGAAAAAGTCTTAGAATAGAAATGCTTCAGAGATGCGAGGAGGGTCACAACCGAAATTTTTTTTATGCATTGGTATTACCACGAAATGACAAATTTCGTAAAACGGATTTTTTGTGTTTTCTTCCCACAGCTCTGAGTGATATTCATGAATGGGTTCAAGGCAAGTTATGTTCCAACTCTAATTCATTAGGGGGAATGGAGTCATAAAACAAATTGTGTCCATGATGTATGCTGACATGTAAAAGGCCATTGGTTGACCTCGGGCTCTTGCAACTCTGTAATCTGAAACCTCTTTGGCTATATTATTGAATAAAATCTTGTCCCAGTTGAAACTATATCCTTCTGATGCCTCTTCTAAAAAGGGCACCCATTCTGCGGGGAAATGACATGGATTCTTTTTTCCGAAGAGTCTTCACAGCATCACGGCTACATAAACCATGTACTCATTCAAAGAGGTTGTGGAATAAATTCTATGGGTATCGGCCCTAAATTTTGATGGATATCTCCACCAGCCTTTGATTAAATCAAGGTAAGTCTGGTTTGCCTCAGTGCATTCCTTTCTCTGAAATTCAGCTATAAATTCGGCATTGTAAATGAATTTAGGATTGGGTGAGAGTTTGTACATAACCTGGATATGTTTAAGTCTGAATGAGCCGATAATGGCCCCTTGATCATTTAAAATGCTTCTCGTTGGAATATCAACCTTGTCCAAAGCCCAATTGATCATGTCATTGTACGCCATGAGCCATGGGCGTGTTGCAATTTTGTGAAGTTCTGATTCTGCTATGTCCCGAAGGTGATTCTCGAAGTCGTTAGGGGATTTTTTTATCCCGCAGTACATATTTTCATAAATTTGTCTCCATGATTTGATTGAGTCAATAGCATGTGGCGTGGTGTCGGATATGACATCTCCCTCCGAGCTGGAAATCTCAGTTGTATCTTCACTCTTCTTGCTTCCCTTCTTTGGTGCCATGACTTTTGTATTGGAATAAATATTTGTCAAGGAAGAGAGGTGTGAAAGATCGGCTAAAAGTGACTGACTTCTGATAGAAGGAGAAAAAATAAGGTTCAAAACACAGAACTTTAACTCATTTAATTTTCATTTAACTCATTTAATGGTGAAAGCACTGACGCGACTGCCAAGAATTTAATACCTTTAAAGTAGAGAATATTTCTGAGATATGCATTGGTGTCACAAAAATCACCAGCTATCCGCTATTAATATGGTCGTATTTCGGTGATTCTAAAATCAAAATTTGAAAAATCTCATTTGACGGAACCCATAGATGAAAATACCTAAGAATTTTAAATACCATTAAATGTATTTAAAATAAATTTAGTTCATTTTAACTTTGGTATTGAGTCAGGATTTCACATTTCGGGTATCTTTCTTACATGAAGTATGTCGCCACTAAAACCCGAATCCTGAAATCACGATGAGAAAAGTTTAAGTCTTAACTTTGGTATTGAATCGGGATTTCGCGTTCCAGGGTTTCGGGGATCTCGCTTACATGAATTATGTCGCCACTAAAACCCGAATCCTGAAATCACGATGGGAAAATTTTAAGTCTTAACTTTGGTATTGAGTCGATATTTTGTGTTTCAGGGTATCGGGGTTCTCACTTACATGAAGTATGTCACCACTAAACCCCGAATCCCGAAATCATGGTGGGAAAAGTTTAAGTCTTTTCACTTTGGTATTGGTAATTTAATTAATCAGGGTCAGGAACTAACTTTCATTTACTTAGGGAAAATGGGGATCGAAATTCTGCGAGTCAATATGTATTGGAATCTTGTTGTTCTGAATGAACCCGAATATCAAAGGGTTTAAAGATTGCTAAAAAACTCTTTAAGGGTTTTAAATTTTCGTGATTAAAAATGCTTTACAAAATGTGTGTCAAGACTTTAAAAATGCTTGAGCTTTCTGCCCCCATTTTTTTTTTTATTAAATGAAGCCCTTTCAAGATTCCGGTGCAGGGCTTTTAGGACTGAAAGCGAGGATTATACCTTATGAAAAGTCGAATCCTGAAAAAGAACAATTGTAGTTTTAGAGATAAAAAATTTAAGACCTGGTTTCAACAGAAACCTTGAATGATCACATAGACATCAATCTATTAGAGATCTTAAAAGAGAAAGAATGCATAGAAACAA
>JASDQU010435585.1:5277-19648 GCA_032191745.1 Picea mariana | reverse complement strand
AAGACCCATGATGGGATAGGGCCAGAGGCTTAGATATTATTTTTGTGATCGGCCTTATACATATGTAGTCTTAGGGGCTAGGATTCCCAATTTTGTAAATTTTGCTCCACATTTTTGTACTTGATGATATATTAATATATATAGACTTTTGCGGCTTTACTTATATTCACAATATGATTTAATTTCTTTCCATGAGATATGTACATGCATGCTTTAGTTTGATTAATGTGATAGATTCCAATCTAACTCATAATTAGCTAATGCGACAGATACATGATTAAAACTTATCGGTACATGAACATAAGTAATAAAATCAAAAGATCGTTTGAGAAGTCACACTCATAAAAACTTCCAGAGAAGTGTAGGATCATAGACTTTGCACACACCATTCAATTGCGACATGACTAGTTGTGAATCTAGGTGAACTACTAAATGACGAATTCCATGTGAAATGGATTCCATTAGTATTTCAATTACCAAACTATACTTGGCCACATCATTGGTTGTCGGACTGAGGCAAGCACCTCCTAAGCACACAAGTTATCCTGTTGGAGAATAGATAAACCAAGAAGTGGAAGTGGGGTTCCAGGTGTGGCAGATAACACCATCAATGAATCCCACAAAATAGGTGATTCTGATGACATATTCCAACCAAGCATAAACCATGATATGAGAAGACTGAAAATCTTAAAACTAAACTAACTAACACTATCCTACTAATAAACAACAATTACGAGGGGATACACCTATGCATTGATACCTAAGTGCAATGCCTCTTGGTATAGAACCCATTGTGGGGCTCAGGCCAAGGATTTCTTTCCAAGAACTCATAGGTCCCTATTTGAAATAAATGGCATCTCAAGAAAGTGTTATGCCAAACAAGAATGAATCTCCTTGTTTCTAATTAAACATGATGCCAAGGATCTTCTTGAAACATATCATTTTTAGACCACATACTAGGATAAATACATTGTTACTGAATCTAATAAGCTATCACAGCTCGTTGACGATGATCACCAAGTAAGGGTATGAGATATTCATCTTTGATACAGTTCAGGAAGGAGGATTTAGTGGCAAGTCCCAAAAGTGGACTCTCAAGTGTAATATGGAAAGTCATTCGAGTGTATAAACTAGATAATTTCCCCTGGTGATCTTCAAAAGAAGAATGATGACGTTCTCCATAAGAAACACTAGCTATGATCAGGGTGGGTTGCAAAGAGCCAAGTTTCGAAAATATTTTGAGAGGGAGATAATTAGAGATATCCAAATGTTCTTCCACACGTGTGTCATGCATTCAGGTGGCGTCTTGATCCTTCTTGATATTTTTATATAGAACAAGGTATTGATTGTCAACCAAAAATATTTCTAGTTCAGGAAGAAAAAATTATGAATGAGACACCTCTTCTCGTGGTTTATTGACCAAAATCATGTCCCTGAGGATCTCCTCATCTGAAGGCAATGGGGGGTCTAAGAAACCTTGTGAACTAGAAAGGTCAACAACATCAATGAACTAGTTGTGCTCCTCCGATAACAAAGATGTGTGATCAATATTCACAAAGGAAAATGGAATAGTCTGACAAACCATCATTGTCGTAGACAAAGGAATAATCTCTCCTACATGTTAGGTTTTTGTTGCCATGATATCATGATTTGGCATAGCCCAAGGATATTCAAAGTAAGAAGTATAGAAGTAACAACTCCAGGTTGTGGGGTTTGTGGCGACATAAGAGGATGCACATGATGGAGTGGAGTCTATATAACCTATGGGTGGTGGGAGATCAAAATTTCCCATGAGAGAAGGGTACATTCTTACACCTACACTCTTGCAATCCTTTGAATAATTTTTAATCAGAGGGACATTGGATCTTGATGAAGTGTTGGAAAATTGGTTTGGATAGTTGGTTTTCATTGATGTCAACCCTTTTAGAGTTATATTGTAGATTTATTTCAACCCTTAGAGATTGATTTCAACCCATGGGTATGTTTGGTAGCACAAAGGTATGGGTAAGGGACCCGACATTTTTTGAGGTATAAAGGCATGAATATCAATGAATATGTAGGTAAGACTATTCTAGATGGATAGTACATGACATTCCATTTCTATTGATATGCGGAACCTCACATAGTTCCTCATGGTTGAGGAGATATGGCTTAGTGAAGTTGGAGAACCCTCATGAGTTATCTAGAAGCCTCTAGAAGGTCAAAGAAGTCAAAAGCTTCTAGAAAGTCATATTGAAGATTCCCTAGTCAAAGTGGTTGCAAAAGAAATTAATTAAATAACAAAGTGGTTGAAACAAGAAGTGGCGAGTTTACTATTTATGGATAAGTCAAAGTGGTTTGCAAAAGAAATTAATTAAATAATAAAGTCGTTGCAAAAATAAGTTGTGAGTTTACTATTTATGGATAAGTCAAAGTGGTTGCAAAATTAATTAATTAAATAATAAAGTGGTTGCAACAAGAAGTGGTGAGTTTACTATTTATGGATAAAGTGGTTGCAAGTGGGTAAAGTAGTCGAAAGTGGGTTAGCCCTAAAAGAGGGAAGTTGGGTAAAATAGTTAGAAGAAAACCCCTAAAGGAAGCCACTTGGAGAGTATAAATAAGAGAACAAGGAAATCCTATTAGCACCTACCTACTTATTGAATATTATTGAATATCTATTTTGTGAAAGGTTATTTCCAGGTATACATTGAGAAATTTGAGAAGGTGTAGGTATGAAGTTACGAAGGAAAGTCGAGGGTAAAGTCTCGGAGTTGCAACAAACTCAAGTAAGCCTAATCTCTAAGATATCCACAAGTTGTAGTTCATAAGGGCACAAATGTATACGGGCTTCAGTAGAGTAAAGCGGGGATACCTACAGGATGTAAAAGAGAAAAGAATGGATCTATAGAAGGGTTTTGCAAGCTTGAGAAGTGATGCTTGTTCCTGGTTTCTAAGGCTAAAGGTGGTATGTTGGTATGCGATCTGAGGCACCAAGTCAGTTATAATGGGAAAAGGTAAGTTTATATTCTTATGATTTTATGGAACATGATTGAGGCATGACTGTGTTTGGTATATGCCCTCTTAGATGTATGGTATCTATTGTGATATATGGTCTGTGGGAAATTTGTTGAGACACATTGTTGGTGTACTTAGCTTGGTTTTATTGGCATATCTTGTGGTGCATTGTGAGAAGAATTTGTAAGTAGTATTGTTATATGATTGGCATATGAGTGGTACATGTTTGAGGGTTTTTGGTTGAGGTGTGTTGCTGAATATTGAGGATGCATAACAATGAGGATTTGATGTATTGTTGATATACAGGTTTGTGGTATTTGGTTTATGGAGAGTGTTGTGTATTGCTAGAGCTATTTTGATGGTTATATTGGTATATGTCTTTGTTATATGGTTGAGTTACATTTTGGGACATATAGTTGATGAGTTGGCACATACATGAAGTGTATGGTATGGTGATGTTGGTACATCTTGATGAGTCAGAGTTTGACTTATTGATACAAGATTTATACATGCTCGGTACATTGTTAGAGGCACTTACTAGTAGTATTGTTGGCACATGGTTAATGGATAATGTGGCATATATGTATTGGTATACTTTTAGAAGCACATATTGATTGTGGTACATCTTGTTGATGTTCGTGAGTAGTCTTGATTGATGCACATCCTGGTGATATTGTGTATATAGTTTATAATTGTTTTGGTGATTGGTCTTGGTGACTAGATCCGGTTTGATTTATGAGACTATTGGTACATATTTTTGGTACAGATTGTTGGTACAAGTTGTTTGGAACAGGTTGTTATAGGTCGCTGGCATAGGTTGATGTGATAGGTTTTACAATGACAAAGACAGAGACAATGTTAGTGAAACTAGGTAACTTTGTGGTAGTTTGCAAGTTGTAGTAAGGATAGACATGGGCATCCACAAGTTGCAATTAAGAAGGATGCGAATACCCACGTGTTGCAGAGTATATGGGTCGTGGATCTGTAGAAAATATTTGAGGTTTATTGGTATATGTTGATAGTGATAGAGTGACAATGGCAGTGGTTGATTCAGTGATAGTGACATGTTGTTCACACTTGGTACTTATTTTTCATAGTGATTGGACGGGGCAAGGATAGGTGGTTGGATCCACCTTCTGGTTGGAACTGGAGAACCAACGAGTTGGAGCTTCCTTCAGGTTAGAGCTTGAGAATTAGGGGGTTGGAGCATCCTTCTGGTTGGAGCCATAGAATTGAGGAGTTGGCGATTCCCTCATGTTGGAGCCTGAGAAACTAGGGGGTTGGGGACTCCTTCTAGTTGGAGCCAGAGAATTGGAAGTTGGTGCTTCCTTGAATGTAATTCTTTGACATATAAGAAAATCATTCCATGATTTTCTCCCGCATTGGGTTTCCATGTAAAATACTGGTGTATTGTGTATTGTGTATTGTGTGGATGTGTCTATTATTGTTCATTATGAACTCATGGATGTTAATGATTATGATGCAATAATATATTGATGGTAAGCTGATGAAAATTGTTGAATAAGTTAAAAGAATATACATTATGGTTAAAGGATTAATAAGTGGTATAAATTGATCATTACTAATTGACCCCCCTCTCAGTAATCCAACATGAAGCAGCTAGGTCAGGCCAAGAAAAGAACAATTGGTCGACCGCGATGAACTTCCCTAGAAGTGGAAAGAAGATGACATGGAATACTGTGGAGATAATAGTTTTCATAGAATAATTCCAACTTTTTCCTAAAAGGAAGTTGTAGTTGAGAAAATATTCGACCACGTCCACTTCTATGCAAATTATCCCCCCCCGTAATTAAAGAAGGAACTTGGGGATGATACCATGAGGCATGAATGAGTTCCCATTGAAGGAGTTGAACATGGTGGGGTAAGGGGAAATCTCAAGGGAGACAATGGCTCACCAACAGAACAAGGACATGACTCAAGTGTATGTATATTCATCTACAACCATCCTAAAGACATTGGTACTGCAGTACAACACTTGTATTTTCAATGCGGCATAGTGTGGAAGTCGAGGATTTGCATTGTTTGGATCCAATGTTATTAACCAAGAGTCTACAAGATTGGCATATCCTATATTTGAAAGAAAATATATATATTGTGTAGGACATATATGGAGAACCTCCATGGTAGACATTGTGCATTCTTCCTAGGCCAGATATTCCACAACGAATTATCTCTGAGCAACTCAACTATCATTTGGGTTGTGTGTCGACCCTTTTAAAACACCCTTAGGAATGTGAGGTATAAATTCTCCTATAGGTTTCTCTATGTGGAGAGGGTTTTACGATTTAGTAGGATCCATATATTTCCCTTTGGTACCAAAGTTTGAGGCTTTGTAATTACAATCCTGAGACTGTATATCCACATCCCGTTCACACATATAAATGATGTTTGGGTTTCCCCCTTGTGGAGAAGCAAGGTTAGTTTGAAAACTATCTACCATTTGCTACACATGAGGAGGAAAAGGGTTAGATAACAGAGTGGGATGATGAGCATCACATTGTGCCAACAAGCGTTGGACCTCCTCAATATTCAGGCATAGATCGGTAAGATGGTCCTCCTCACAAATATTGCAAGGAAGCTTAACCTTCTTCTTGTCATTTTTTCCTTAGCATTATTTTTATTACCTATGTTATTACCTCCATCCTTCTTCTTATATTTATTATTCTTTTCTCCTCTAGGTTTCTATCTGTCCTTTGGGTTAGATGTCTTCACTGAGTGGACATCAAAGTATTATGGAGGAGTGGATATAGAGGTGTTAGTCTACTGGGCTGCAAGAGGATTAAGATACATATGTATCATCTAGTTGGTCACCACATTCTCTACGGAACCGACCACACCATCAACAAGTGGTCCCAACTTGGGCTTCATTGAGTCGGTATCTGACCCCCGAGATTTAGGTAAGATTTCATACAGGACCCTAGACTAAGAGTAAACCAAGTCTAATTGTTGGACCCTAAATATGGCCTCTTGCTTGGTCATGACCTTGAAAGTGTGAAATCCTTCAAAATATAGGGAAACATATATTTTAATAACCAATACAACAAGAATTCTCGAGGAAACATAGGTTTGATCATATGTCATTGCCTTCACCACTCTTGAATATGGTTAGAAATGTGAGTGGCATTGTCTTGTCGAAACATAAACAAGATTTTGGTTTCAGAGTCATACCAAACAAGCAACTGGAAATGGTTGAAGAATGTCAAGGCAAGAGTGTTTGAAAGTTTGAAAAAAACCTCATTGGATCTCCATATACCATTTCATTGCTACAAAGTCAAGGTTTTTTGAAACAATCTCAGCCTAATGGAATCATCCATTGGGGAGTTGGAAGAACACCATATATGAAAGGTCATCAGATGGTTGCATCTATCCTCATCATCCTTAACCTCAAATTTTGGGATATTGAGGGAAATTTAGTGAGAACTGGGGGCCAATTTGAATTATGCAACATTTGTTTGTTCATAAGTTTCATTGAATCAGGTAGATTCATTGTTGCAAGAAAAGGGAGATGAGCCGAGCTCCAAATTTTGGGGTTTTGAGCCGCCATCTAGTTGGTACTCATAAAAGAGTTTCCTTAGGCATAACCGCCACTAGGTGCATAATGATTATATGTTTTTTGTCTAGGATATTGGTAGGAAGTATATGGTGCCTTAACATACATAGGAATACCTCCATACATTGGATTTAGGAAATAAGGAAATGGATTACTCCCTAATGGAATTGTAGTATATGAGAAGGCACCACTTTCTTGGTTGTCATGAAATAGGAAGGGATTTATCCCCATTGGCATCCCTATTGAAGGAAAGACCCCACCCATTTGGTTACTAATACATTGAGGAGGTCGGTTCCCACTAGGATAACCAAATGACAGAAAGGATATGCTTATGAGATTCAACATTGACGTGGGGATATGCCTCCCTCCCACAGAAAGGTTGGAAAAGGGGTGGAAGAACTCCCCATGGACATACTAAGACTAGGGAAAATATGAGGGAAACTAACCAACATATGAGGCATTCCAAAAGAGAAGTAACCTACACCATATGAGGTAGAGGGTTGCAGTCCCATCCCACTATTGGGAATAGTCGTTGGAAGTATAAAAACCCACTCGATGAGAGGAGAGGGATCATGCTTGATGTAGACAATATGGGAGGAGTAACTCTTCTACCATTGATTTCTGAAGTGGGAGTATGAAGGCCCCCATACTCATATGAATTGACAATATTATCCATTCTAGCCATTGAAAGACTTAGAATCTCGTTGACCCAAATGTGCAAAGGTGAAGAGATGGGAGGCTAAAAAAGAAGAGGGTTAAAATTAGCAGGGTCTAGATCATTGAGATCCTTAATCTTGATAGGACTGAGATCATCATGTGGCAAGGTATTACTCTTAAGAATCTGAACGTGACTTTCCAAATTCCTCACAAAACCTTGGGCTTCAATCTCCTCATACGTGGGACCTTTCCTCACAAGACTTTCCATGTTTAGTTGAGTCTTGCAAATTGGATTTGACAAACTAGAGTTATCAATCATACACCTTCTTGGAGGTGGATCCATGCTTTTAGGCTAAATACCACAAGTCCTTCTTAAACGACGAAGCGATTGGTTAGCCTCTTTAAATCAATGATCCAAAAGTGGAAAGACAAAAATAGCCTAAGGCCAACACAAAAAGTATCATGCAAATGTAAAAAAGATGAAATATATCAACAAACACAAACTAATTTTCCAAAGCTCAACTCAAGGGGATTAGGTCTCAAGTCCAAAACAATGAAAATATGATCAAAATACCTTTTGGAGACCGATACATTTTGATTAAGTCTCAAGAACGATCAATGAAGGAGTGAGAGATAGTTACGGTAACCTTCTCCCAACATTCACCTAAGGTGCAAGTGCCCTCAAGAATACGAAAACCCTCTAAAGGAGTTGAAATTGTGATTAAGAGTTTTCCTTAGGTACCACGAGTATTTCCCTTCACAATAACCCATGTGAAATCCTACGACAAGCCACTGAGGTTACCAATTCACAATTGATGACCAGGAGGAATAGTTGTATATCAGGACCACACATATGGGAAAGGTATCAAATCCCAAAGCTTCCAAAAGTACTAGAACCTGGAGGTCCTTGGTACTTAGGAAACCCCCGTATACATAGCAATCCAACAAACACTAAAGTGAACGAAGGAGGGGATATCACCCTCACTTACACTAATGTGGCCTCGTGCTTAACTCCCATGTTAGAGGAGCGTTCCCAACAACCACTCTTTGCTACTATTGGATTTATTACTCTTTAATCAACCCTAATTTGTAGTTTGATAGCCTTGGATAATTTACTCTCCAACCTATCCCAAATCCCTAAGGCATAGACTATTGTGCATTTTCCTTAAAAGTAAAAGTCTAGTTCTTTTTAAATTAAACATTCGCTTTAGTTGTTATTATTTACTCAAAGGGGTATGGATGTGCAACAAGTTATCTTTTAAAGACTTAAAACAAAAAAAACTGATAAGAATATTGGCATACAATTTGCACTTGATTCTTCAATGAAGGAAGTTATATCATGAAAAATTTGGAAAATAAAATCCAATGAATGATGCAAACTGCTTAATGCAATATTTTTCTTTTCTTGTAATAAATGAAAGCTACATACCCTACTTAATCGACCAATAAAAAATCTAAGAAACAACTTTCCAACCACACCTGAAACACACAAACAAACAAGAAAACACACAAAGAAACCTACAATGTTTTTTGTTTTCAATGATGAATGAAACTAAGAAAACATGCAATAGACTATAAATGAATGTGGATAGACACTTAGGAAACTAACTTGGAAAATAGCTAAGAAAACTCAGGAAAAACATGGATGAAGGGTTGAAAAATCTTCTTTGAGGAGTCATTTACTCATTTTGTGAGGGAAATGGGCGAGTACTCACATCCTACTTCACTGAAATAGGAGAGTACCCTCTGTCTCCAAGGAAACCCAACAAGTGGATTTGGGAAGGGAATTCCAAGAAAAAATTAGAAAAAGTCCCTAACTTTCGCCTACAAAGAATGTAAAGAAGCAATACGAAAAGCAATAGACCGTAGAAATCACACAAATATTCTAGAAGTAATAGGGCTCACCCTACAAAGAATAGCTCTAGGATCTATCCCCACTGGAGTCACCAATTATGTTACGTGAGTGTAAACTCTAACCTATGACAAGGATGAAAACTCAATAGATCGAAAAGAAAATATAACACTCTATCTTTCTCCTAGTTTACCCTACAATATTTTTGAAATAATTATCGAGGTAGTTAGAGGACTTACTTGATGATCAGACGATTGGAGATGATATGACTAGGTTGTCTTCACTCAAATCCTCTTGCTCCTCCATGGGTTTCTCAACCTGCAAACAAAGAACAAGAACTTCCTCAAACTAATACAACATATATAACTAAATTATGCAATAACTAACTAACTAACAACAATCAAGAGAGGCATAACCAACACTAGAAATGAAAATTAAACATAAGCATGAAAGTAGAAAATATATTGGGGGGCGGTGGGAAGATATATCTCTAATTTATAAATAAAAGTAGCATTACAAATGAAGTATACCTAACTTATAATGTTGGCACCTCTTGTAACCGCTGTCTGGGTTCCTCCTGCCTTGGGCCACTCAGGACTAATCGATATTGAGTGTTCTGCTTCGCTCAAAGAAGAGAAAGACAATGATGTCTTAGATCTGTTTATTGGAAAGTAGGAGATGGAAGATGTTGAGGATGGAATAACTCAAGGAGATTCTAATTCATCAAAACCGTGAAGAAATTGATATGATTCCTTGGGATCAAATGATAACTCTAATATCATAGGAGTAGTGTGTAAATTTTCTTCCTTTGAGGTCTTATTTATACCATTTCATGATGGTAAAGACCATTTCTCATGGGAATTAGAGATTTAAGAAACTAATATTCCCATAAACTACGCGTGAGAGATTGGAATTTTCATGAATTTATATTTTTTTACTCACTTGAGAATGCACTTACACATCTCCTTAAGGAAGCAAGCGAGTACTCACCCTTTTTTGAAGGAAACTAGTGAGTATATGCAAAGGAGGATGATTTTTCAAAGTTATAAAAGGAAACACACAATCAAATTCAGGTAGATAGTGCATTAGGGGTTATAGAGTGCATCTTAGCTAAACTGAGGTGTTTAAAGATGCCATAACACCTTTCATCTCAAATTCTATTTTCTTAGCCTCTTTAAAGTTTAAAGATAGGGTGCCCTTCCATACTTGTTGGATGAACATGGAGATGGGTGCGAGTAAGGCATTATGGTATAATTCTATTTATAATTCTTGAGCAAGAGCAATATTCTCCTTAAAAATGATTAGGATAGTAGTAAATCTCTTATTGAAATCTGTAACCTTTTCTTTGGGTCCCATGAATAAAGAGAATAATCCTACCATCAAGGTGCCAATAGTGGTTTCTTCTCCAAATTTATTTATGAAAGGAATTTTGAAAGTGACTCGAATTAGTGATCAATCCTACCAACAGATTGAAATACTAGGTAGATGAAGTGTTTTCAAAAGTGTAATGGAAAATCATACATGCCACATCCTCATTTTGTACACTCATCAACCTAATGGCTATAATAAACTTCTTAATGTGGTCCTTAGGAAGACTAACCATTTTAGGGCCATACTTTGGAGGAATTGTTTTTTGATGTTTAGATAAGTTATGTAATTGGCCAGGTAGAGACAAAGCATCCTGAGCTAACCATGGTTGATTATAAATTTTTTCCATGTTGGGTTATGAGAATTTTTGTTTGAATGATCAGGATTTGAATTGGACCTTCCAAAGTTATCTACATCATAGTCTGACCCTTTTTATCTGTCAGACAACTCACTTTTAGTTGGGGTAATAGTAGGATGAATATGGGTGGGAGGAATTGAGATGAAGGGATAGGATATTTCGTGAAGATCTAATTCCACTATATCTTCTACTATATGAACCAAAGTATGTACTGAGTTATGGTCACAATTCTAGTGTTTCTACAATCGACAAGCAAGGGAGTTACGAGAAAATCATCGATCTATGTTATGTATTCCCAATTTATATGTCCAAAAGTGTTTACTTCTTCATTTGATACTATGTACATGATAGAATCATTATCAAGTCCAATATTTTCCAAGTCCTAAGATCTAGGATTTTTAGAAGTCTGACCTTCAGGATTAGGAATATTCATTTTTAAATATTGGTTATTTACATTGCTTGCCATGCAAATACCTCCTTCTAGTGCCAAATCTATTAAGGGGGTTCGTTTCCCGATACTCAATAGTAGGGAATAAACCCAAGAGTGATTCCCAATTAGACTCTCCACTGTTTGGAATGGTATAATCCTCCAGGTTATTGGTTTGGAAACCTTTTAATGGGATTTAATGGATCAAGTTTAAGAGTCTTTTCTATTTTTTTAGTGTTTTGTGATTTATGTGTTAAGTGATGAAATCAAAACTAATATAAAGATCTTGAATAACTTGATCCTAAAGGATAACCTTTAGAAATAGTAAACAAAAAGAGATATGTAGCTTTTATTTATCTAATAAATAATTCTACTGAGAAATGCTGCTACAAAATAACCTTTAAGAGACTTAACTATGTTAAAACAAAGGGAAGATAAACTTATATGAATTAAAAATTGTTATTGGCCATTAGATATACATCGCTTATAGAAATAACTCCACATACATCATATATTAAATGAAAAAATGTTTTACAAAAAGATAAGTAAATGTTAGTAAAGCATGTAAAACTATTTGCTGCAAATAATAACCAACAATTCATTCAATAAGATAGATTGGAAAATCAAAATCCTTACTAGACACTTCTGACATTAACCTAACAACAAAGGAATCGATGAGTAAGCATCAATACACAACAATATTCAACAAACAAAAATGTCCTTCGATTCTAAAAGATTTTCTGAATTAATCTTGAAATAGTCCAAATATACGATCATTTCTTCTAAAATCTTTGAGTCTCCTCTTCTCATTAACACTCATAGAAATAGTTCATAAAGAAATACAAGAAGCAATATCCCCTTTTAACTAGGCACTCTTGTGTATATATAGCTGCTAAGAAACAACTGATTCCTGGGTGTTGCTACTATTTTGGTTACAACTACTTTGTTATAGCTATCCCCTATTGCAACTATTTCGTAAATGCTCATTGGTGCTTACAAATTCCAGAGTTCTCAAATCTTGTCTTATGCTATGGCACACCCCTTTATTCATGTGGCTCGATACATCCTTGGAAGTCATGTGTATCATATTTGAGGGAATTTGGTGTGATGGGATTTAGAAATTTTGTTAATGTTCCTTTTTCTCATGTTCCCTTTTAATTTTGTCTTTGGTGTTCCCTTTGATAAGTGGTTGCATCTGTATTTGTGGGACCCATTTCCCCTTTCATGAATTGGTCCTATATTCCACATATATTAACCAACATCAGATGTTAGTATAGTTAGAAGATACTGTGGTTTAACCGTCACATCGATATTATTCTGATGTATCGCATGAGTAGGAACTTTGTTGCACTGTGAAACTGTTTATGTCACAAGAATAACATTTCAGGTGTGATGCAATGTATTGCACGATAATTTTTTGTGGGTGTGACACAAGCTTTGTCACATGCCATTTTACTTTGGGTGCGATAATCACTTCAAGAATTGTGTATTGTATGGGAAATGTTTTGGGTTGTGATACAATGCAAACGAGAGAACTTGTGACCAATGCAAAATGTCGCATAAGCATAAAATTTGTAGAAGTGTGATACATTGCATAGAAATATTTTTCTGGTGAGAAATGGAGAAAAGGAAGAAAAAATTGTGTCACACAAAAAATATTTTTGAGTCCATGAGAAATATTGCACGAGAGAAAAAATTGCTGGGGTGCAACATGACACGAAGAAAGAGAAATTAAGTGCAAAATGGAAAAAAGATAAAAACTTAAGGAAGATGTGTTTTATCGTGTGAGTGAAATGTTTTGGTTTTCATGATACATCATAGGAAAACTATGTTTCCTTGCAATATGCCACACAACAAGAAAATTTTGGAGGATGTGATAAACAAGATGGAAAGATTTACTAGATTTTTTATGAAGTTTCCCTTTGTCACAATGACGAGATTTTTAGATTGATGTGATGTGTTGCACTATAGGAAAATTTTCTGTCATGTAGTATATATTGGAGATGGAAACTTTATTCTGATGTGAAACATCACACAGAAGGAAAGTTTGGTGTGATGTCTCATTTTGTGAGAAAGTAAAATTTTCAGTGATGCATCACATCACACTAGAGACTACTTGAGGCATGAAACATACTATATTACAAAGACAAGTTTGAGTGTGATAAGTCGCAAGTGAAATATTTTCCGTGTGGTGTGAAATGAAGTTTTGTACAAGTTTTTAAGAAAATTTCTAAGTGTCAAACAAATTTTCTTAGAGTCCAAGGAAAGGGTAAAATCATATTTCTAAAGATCCTAGTGAGATTTGAAGTAAAAGAGTCGGAACAAGTTCAATAAGAAAAAATCAAGGTAAAGGAAAATGATATAAAATAAGGCCACAAAAGTCCAAACACATCGAAAGTAGAAGTAGGGGGCCCATACTATTTCTATCCTATCAAATTCTAAAGTTGAAATAATATCGGGGGTGTTGCTAGCTCAACATGAGGTAAAGGTGCAATATTCTTAGCTTCAAGAAAATTTTGCAACTCTTTCTGAATAAGAGGAGTCAACTTTGGATTTATTTGTCTCAATTTCTATCCAAAAGGTTTGGGATCCTCCTTCAAGGGCATAGTTTGTTGAATTATGTCACCCCTATAATCTTTCAAGTCATTTTATGACCAAGTGAATACATTTTTGTACTCTCTAATCAAATTCTCAATCTCTTTCCTTTCCTCGCTTGAAATTCCTTTGCCAATATTTACAATCTTAGGACTGACAAGAGATCCAATGTTGACTTCCATGTAATCATCAGTATTAACTATTTATTTCTTCTGCTTGTAAGGAACCAAGTTAGAAGGAATAATATTATCTCTCAATTTCTCTAGGTATTCGATGACTTCTTCTTTCCAATTAATTTCATTTTTAGAAAACTCTTCAAGATTGTTTACGAATCTTATGATTTGGGCATCATCATAAAATTATTTCCAATGCTCAAAGTTGTTGGGAATGGATGATCTAAAGATAATCTCTAACTTCCCTCCTTCCAACAAATCCTGGCAAGGTTGGAGAGATAAAGTGGCAATTTCCAAAGAATCGTCCTTTTCATTAAACATTCTAGCCTCCACTTCTAAGGATAATGCACCAAACAACTCCATGGTATCCCAAAAA
>JASDQU010435584.1:45047-57681 GCA_032191745.1 Picea mariana | reverse complement strand
CTCTATTTTACCATCACTCTCCTAAAATTATCCTTTTTCTACTTATTAAAAAGTTGTCAAAGACTTGCTAGATGTTTCAATATCACAATACTATTAGTTATTCACAACTGATAGGATTAGATTCCTTCAACATTCTCTCACAATCTACTGCTAAAAAAATGAATGGTTTGTTGTCATTAAAAAAAGGTCCATATACAACTTATCACATCTCCATGTGCTTTAAATATTCAAGATGTTATGTTCCTTCATATATTCTAACAGATCTTCCATTGTCACAAGTATGTCGTTGGTTTGGTAGTTCTTGAATGTCTTCAAACCACCACCCAGTTGTCCTTCAAAAACACCTTCCTGAACATGGTAAATGTTGGTTACTATGTATATAATATCTATGTGGACTTGTAGTGTATTTTTCACAGTAGATACCTCAAACCATACCAACTACCAAAGTTCCATACACTGCTCACAAAGGATTTTGAGATTTCCCTAGACAAATATGTAGATTCGTCGTCAAATTCCATTCCCAGTTGTAAAACATTCTTCATGGTCTAAAGAAGGGGTGTATAGAATATTGAATGAAAATTGTATGCATACCGGCCAGAATATAACTTCCTCCATTTATACTTGTACTTTTTTTGTCATCAACACTGCCTGCCTCAATGGTAAAACCTACTCGAACATGATACAACAACACTTGTAAATAAGTTTGAACACTTTCACCAACAATGCAAGATAATCAATCTCTGTGTAACATCCAGTTCCACTGAGCACATTTTATACTGACTTATTCTTTGAGAACACTTGCGAGAAAGTGATATGGTTATGATACATTATGATTATGCTTTGATTATGAGTTATATTATGATGTCACTGTGATTATATGTTAATTTCTAGATGTATGTATATTGACAAGTATTATTGATGATTTCTCCTGAGTGTGTAAGATACATGATAGGTTGAGGATGTCGATGGCATCAACAATTTTCCTTGGATTCTAGATTGAGTCAAGGAGTGGATTTGTATTTGGTTTGAGTATTATATTTAAACGAATGTGTTGTATGATTGATCTCGGTATGAATTTATGTATATGGATAATTGGCATTGTCCTTGTCAATGGATGCATGCATGGTGACACTTGCTAATCCGAATCACATATGGAGTAAAGGGGTCATACACAGAAACCAGACGATTAAGACAAAGGTGTGGCAATGTCCCTGTCAAAGCCTACTAGCACTCCCACTGTGAAACAAATTGTAGGTAAATGATTACCTAGTTTGAGAGGTCCATGATGTCATGAGGGAAGATTGAGACAATCGCTCACAAGGAATTATAAGGGGCGCTCAATAAAGAGGAATCATTATTCCTTAGACAACCTTTAGTCTCTCACAAGGACGACCAAGTGGAGTGTTGACTGCAGTGTCAGACAAACTTCCAAACTAGTCAAAGGTGAGTGGAACCCTTGGAGCATGAAGGTGTGTCTTGAAGGGCACGTCGCGTAATTAATTTATGAGTCAATGAAAATCAAAATGGTCTAGATAATATAATAAAAATATTAGACCTTGTTAGAACTTAGTGTTTAATTAATTATTAAATTACACAATAAGAAATCTAACAAGAATTATACTTCTTAGATGTTTGACTAAATTAAAACATAAAAAAAAATGAATTAAGGGAATTAGAGTAGCAATTTAAGTGAAAGAAGAAATAAGAACAAAATTTGGGTAATTGCACATGTGTGCAATAAAATATTAAAAAAGATTTTTAAATAAGAAGAAATTAAACATGAGAGAATAGGTGGTCCACATAGGGTTGCATCTTGAGTCAATACACCACTAATTATAACTAAAAGAAGACTCATAATCCAACTCAAACTAAAATCTAGTTAGGGGACACAAAATAAATGAAGAATTGGGGAACTAAGGGACAACTAAGAGGAATAATAGGAACAGATTAGGGACTGTGAGGGAAAATGGCTAAATAAATAAAAGAAAAAGGGAATTAGCATGTGCAACTTGGGGAGAGTATGACACATGTAGTGGATGAATAATCATTTATTTAAATTATTAAAAATTAATTATTTGTGCATGAGGACATGTGTCCTTGGGAATTTTTCTATAAAATAAATAGAGAGGAAGGGAGAGAGGGATCACTTTGGAAAGTATTGTTATGTTGTAAAAATTGTTTTGAACTAGTTTACTTGTTGAGAGTTGGGTTCCAAATATTGGAAGAGAGTGGAAGATATTCCTTGTGAGGCAAGTTTTGGTGTTATTGATTTCTGGTTTACTGTGTGTGGCCCCTTTGCGTCTCGAGGGGTTAAGGGGGAAGAAGATTACCGGTAGCATTGGTTGGAAGGTACTAGTGAAGTGTTGGGATTGACAAGCAAGGATTTGGACGTGGTGCAAGTCTTCAAGTGAAGATCATCTTCCTGCATCAGTACTTGGGTCACAATATTTTTACATCGTTTAATATTAAAAATCACAGTTGAATTATGAAAAATCCGTGTAAAGAATGTTTGGGTCATTACTGTATTCTTAAATCCTTACATTAATTTTAAATTTGCATAGTGGCCCATCGTTTGTCCGATGGATTTGATAGATTATTTTCTGAATAATTTGTAGAACCTTGACCATGAACTAGAAAACTATGGTATCGGATTGTTTGAAAATTTAAAATCGTTAATTTACTAATTAACAATGTTGTTTCCTTGATGGTCATTCAATTTAAATGATGTACCCAACTTCAAGTGTAAGCATTTATAAATTCATATTGCACTGTAATTATATTGTTTTAATATCGGATTAAACTCTTCCATAAATGATTGTAACTATTAAACCAGAGAAACTCTTCCATAAATGATTGTAACTAATAAACCAGAGAAGATTTGTGCGATTTTTTTTCATGCTATTCACCGACTCTCGTTTTACTTGCTTGAATGTTTTCATCACTATCGTGGGTATCTAATGTGCATCATAGCCACCTGGGAACGGTAAGAATGATTGCCTTTCTTCACCCTTTGACTCCATTGTCGAGTTAATGTGCATCCTTATGAATTTAGTTAATACTTATGAGATTTTACGCAACTTAAATACTTAATTAATACGCAATTTAATTAATACTTATATAAGAATATCTTGTGCAAGGCTCGCCACATAATATTATGTGGACGATTGGAGATTGGTTACAATGTATCATATTAATCTCCTTGTTGATGATCTACAAGAACTCTAAATATTTCTAATTGTTGTAACTCGAAATATTAATTCAATTAAGGATGCGTTTTTGTCATTTGGTTTTGATAACCTCTAAAGTGAATTATTAGTATATAGACCTTGATTGATCTTCAATAATGCTTGTTAAGGATTTCACAATATCGTTCTTGGGAGTGAAGTTGTTCAATAACTTATGCTTAAGAATTAGAATACATCTTGGACTTAGATGTTTATCAAATACAAGTTTATATAGATGCTTAGTTAAATTACTTACCTTGTGGGTGAAAATAATGACATTACATTTGGTATAGTGAATTATAATAGTTAATATTTAAAACTTTACTATTAAAAGTTGATACACTTAGAATCAAATATTAACGATCTTATGAATGGTCTAAAGATTTTATGATTGTATATAATAGTTTAATTTATGATTTATTTCGTTGATTTGTTTCCATAAGTGTAGAGTTGTAAATTTTATCTTGCATATTCTATACAATATGTCTTGTCCAGATTTCACTACCTCTATGACCGTGATCAAGATGTTATTATTAGTGTTCTTAATTGAACACTAAAAAAAAAATTACTACTTCATTGTATTTACTTATGTTTTTTTTTGTGTACTGAGGGATATGTTACACTCTACCAATACAGACAGTCTATGTATCCAATATAAGCATCCATACATCTCCTACAACAGTCAAACATGGTTGGGTTGCTCTCAACAAATCCAAGTAGATTCAACATGAAATCCAAGTAGATTCAACAAGAAATAGTCTAGTCAATAAGAAGACATCAATTGGGCTCTCATATCAACAAATTAATGTATTCCGCCTCTAAGGGATCAATACGTAGTAACAATAGTTATTGTCAAAACTTCCAGTTGACAGACAACCCAGTTGAAACTCTAGTCGACTATCAAATCAGGTTGATTCTCAGTTGACCACTTCCAAGGAAATCATTAGTAAGTAAGAGAAGCATTGCATGACTATACAACCGATTATACACAGTGATATGAAGTATTAAAAAATCTAGTCAAATGATTCCATGACCATCCATAAATCCAACCACAATCTATCAGGGTAGTTGACACTGGTCCATAATTTTGACTTTCACATCTCTTCTGCAATGACATGAAAGCATGATTTCCATTCCTTTTATTTTTATGGTGAGGATGATGATAGGTCATATATTTTTGTGTTGGTTAATTAGAGGAAGTAGGCTCGGGATTAGGTTTACTTATGGCAGTAGAAAAACCCAACATATCAACAACAATGCCATTTGTAGCAACATGCTCAATTTTTGGCATGTCAGGAGCATGTAGCTTATCAATCTATTCAACACAATCAATAGTAGGTTGTTCTTCTAGAAAACTAATCTGAACTCTTGCAAAAATTATAACTTCCTTGGTTGTAGCAATGATATGTGTAGGTAGGGAGGAAATGACAACATCATATCCATGACCAATATTAATGAATGGAGACCTTTGAACATTGATGATATCATCTAATATTTCAATACTCTTTTCAAACTTCAAGCTTCTATTCAACTGAACAATTGACTTTTTCAAATCCTTTCTTAAGGAAACAATCTCATATTCTAGCTCTTCACAATTTTCTTCAATTTTTTTTAGATGAATTCTCACCACTTCTTCTGTCCTTCTTTCGTCTTCTAATTGAATTTTTAGGTTTATTACAATCTTTTTTTATTCTTCAAGGCTTTGTGACATTTTGTATTTTGAATCACGATTCTCTTCTTCATATATTTGCAGTTGCTCCTTTTTTTCAAATTCATTTTCCTTAGCTTCTTTATTTTGCTTAAAGCACAAATGAGTTCTTCTTTAAGATCCATATGTTTCAATGTTTTCCTCTTCTTCTAAATCCAACATTTCTTTCACTTTTTCTTTATCAATATTTCTTTCAATTTCCATAAAAAGATTTTATTCTCTATCACTATCAGAACTACTTTCAATAGACGAGTTGTTGACCCCTTTTGAGTAGAGGCTCTTCTTTTTCTTATAAGAGTTCTTCTTCTTTTCATGCTTTTCCGGTTTGTGGGAATTTTTGTGTTGATGATGTTTTCTCTTTACGTTATAGCCTTCTTCATTATCGCTACTTTCATTTTTTGTGCATGGACACTTAGTAGCAAAACTTCCTACTTTTCCACAGTTAAAGAATTTAAAGGGAAACTTACCTTTGTATTTTCCAGATTCCTTTTTGAAGTTTTCTTAGAAATTTTTCTTCCTCTACATCTAATTTTTTTCCTCCAAGGGCTTTGAAATTTGCTTCCCTTTTTGATGGATTTTCCTTTTCATTCCTCATTTAATATTTTGTGAGGATACCATGCAATTCATCCATTGTTAATTTATCAAGATCCTTTATTTCCTCAATGGAAGAAATTTTGGCATCAAATATTAAGGGGAGTGACCTCAACACCTTTTTCACAATCATCGATTCTTTAACTATTTCACCAATTCCTCTGATGGTGTTGACAAATTCATCCACATAGAGGAGCTAGGAAACAACATTTTCTTCGTCTTTCATCTTCAGACTCTCAAATTGTCTTCTATAAGTTTTAATCTTATCCTTCTTGACCTTGTCATCGCCTTCATGGATGTTTTGAAGTTTGTCCCAAATTTATTTTTCTAATTTGCAATGCATTACTTTGACAAACTCTAATTCTGATAGTCTGCACAAGATGTCGTTCATGGATTTTGCACCATTTTTATTAGCCTTTTCCCCAGATGTAATTGTTGGTGGAGTTGTTGGGGCCATATAACCAGTCACAAATGATTTCCAAATATCAAAACTAAGGGCCATTAGATATGTTCGCATCCTTTTACTCCAAAAGGAATAGTTTTTTCCATCAAACAACAGATTCCTATTTGTAGAGAAACCTTCATGACTGACCATGTGTGTTCCCAAGATCTACCTTCCAGTGATTAGGTTGTTTCTGAATGAACCGACTCTGATTCTGATTATTGAGCACACATTCATACTGAGAGGGGGGGTGAATCAGTATAAGGATATATTTTTCTTTTCAACAGTCATAAACCATAATGAAACACTCACATAAATGTAACAACAAGAAGAAACAATATTTAACGTGGAAACCCTTTCAGGAGAAAACCAAAAAAACTTATTTTTATAACTTTGTAGGCACCAACTTATTATTACAAATGTTCATAGGCACCAACCTACTGGAGACACAAATCCCCTTTGTTTTTTTAGGCATCGATCCCCTCTGTCTTTTGTAGGAACCAACCTAAAGGAGACATTGATCCCCTTTGTTGTTTGTAGTAACTGACCTACTTAGAAGTTCACAGGTTCTTCATGTGCATTTCCTTCACTAGTCTTATTGTTTCTTCTATCTTTAAAAAATATTGTCTATGCCCTTTTACTTCTTCTTTCGCTGCACCTTCTCTGTGCTCAATACTTCTGCTTTTTCATATTACTCACTCCTTTTCTTTCTCCTCATCTCTTCGACGCTCACTTCTTATGCTTTCACAAGATATGATTGACTCTCACTCATTTTTCTTTCTCTAGATCTTCTCGACACTCACTTCATCTTGTTTCACAAGATCTTCTCAGCTCTCACTCCTTTTTCTTTCACCATATTTTCTCAACACTTGCTAATATTTAATCATCATTCATTGAATGATATTCAATAATGACTCCTCAAATGATATTCATAACAATATTACATGTTCACCCACACACATATTTTTTTATCATAACTCTCTTCTTCATTTATACTTTACATAAGATTTACATGAAAAGTCATGTTCATTTGAAAATACACGACTTTTATTAAATAATAATTAATTCCCCCCCTTGTTTATTTTTAATTCACTTTTTAACATACCATGGTTAAAATACCATCATGGGTTTCAAATCCATGTGAATATACCATGTGTACTTTCACTTTTACCTTTTTAAATAGATTTACATGTTTACTCCACTTTTACATAAACTCCATTTTCAGTTTTACTTTTTCTTAATCCAATTTCATGTTTACTCCACTTTTACGTAAACTCTAGTTCCACTTAAAGTTTTTAATTTTTTATTTATTAAAGTGACATTTATATTTGAATATTTACTTACCTTTAACATCAATGACAATAGTTTATTCAACACAACTTATATTTTAAACTTTGTTTTTGGCTCTACCAAAAACATCCCTACAATCATTTGAAAAAAAAAATCATTGAAAATTAAATTATGTGAGGAGTTAGTAAAACATAAACATACATTACAATAATATAAATGATAAGGGCCTTGAACAAGAGTTGACCAATCTTTCTTGAATAAGTCATTCATGAAAATACCAAGGATATGTTGTTAAGGGTTATTACAATAATACCTTCCACTCATGTAATGCTTTGTGGATTTTTTTAAGGGTGAGTTGGCTTTCCCAAGGATATCCATTTATTTTTGAACATTGATTGTATGTTTTCCATCCATTCTACAAAAAATTATATGTTCCTCTTTCAAATATTTCTCCTTTTGTATTTCAACCCGTTAGAAAAAAAGGATTGTGGAGCAATAAAATAAAATAAATATGGAAATAAAACACATAAGATACACAATACAATAGAGACACGGATATACGTGGTTCACTGAGTGTGGGATATGTCCACCAGAGAAATTTCCAGGTACTTTCTTTATTATTATCCAGCAAATGAAGGGATACAACCTACAACACACCTGATGTAATTTCCTCTTCTTTCTCTCACGGTCTCCTCACTCATAATACAATATTCGCAATGATACATAGCCACAATACATTTCCCTCATAAAAGAGGGTTGCCTTCTAGGGAAAAAAACCCTAACATAACTTCTACCCTTAGATCTACGACCTTATAATGAACGGTCCAGATTTTCAATGAAATTACAATATACATTTACAAGGAAATTCTTCCTTTGGGGGATTCTCCCTTGAACCCTCGCCGGGGGCCTGGTTGCCTCTGGACCCCGCAGAGGGGGTAACCCCCTATCTTCACTTCCCCACGTGAAGGAGTGTACATTTTTCCAGGGTGTAAAGTCTACATGGGGTATAAACATAGATGAAAACAGAGACCTCTGAATCGGGAATATAATCAGGCTCCACAACCAACAATCTCCCACTTGGAGACTGATCTCAATAATTCCACCATTGTTGTATATGTTAGACTATGATCCTTATTGGACCTAGAAAATTTCTCATATTCATATTCAATCTTGAAGACCAACTCAAACTGAGCAGGAACTCAGTTTCTCCTTGGTTACTCCCTTAGTTAACATGTATGCATGATTCTGGCTAGTGTGTATCTTTTCCAACTTCAAATGTCCATATTCCAAGATAGATCATACGAAATGGTACCTGATTTGTATATGCTTAGTATTCGAATGGAAGGCTGATTTCTTTGCAATATGAATGGAACTCTCACTGTCACAGTACAACCTGCTATTCTCTTGCTTCTTTTCCAATTCCTCCATAAACCTATGTAACCAAATCATCTCTTTACTAGCCTCTATAGGAGCAACATATTCTTCCTCTGTTGTTAAAAGTGCAACAAACTTTTGCAGTTTCTAAATCCAACTTATTGTTGTCCCACCTACCGTAAAAACATACCTTATGGTGCTCCTCCTGTTATCTTTATCACCTACCATATCTGAATCAACATATCCCTGTAGAATAGTGTCTGAACCTTCAAAACATAATGCATGAGTAGAAATACCTCTCAAATACATGAGAATCCACTTTACTACCTCCCAATGTTCTTTACCTGGATTGTTCATATACCTTCTCACAACTCCCACTGCATGCGTAATATCAGGTCTTGTGCAAACCATCGCATACATCAAACTGTCAACTGGTGATGAATAAGGGAACATGGACATGTATTATATCTCCTCCTATGTCTTGGGACACATTTCCTTAGTTAATTTGAAATGACTGGCCATAGTTGCACTAATTGGTTTTGCATTCTACATTCTAAACTTGTCCAACACCTTCTCTATGTACTCACCTTGAGACAATGCCAATTTGTGATTTTTCCTATCTCTTGTTATTCTCATACCAAGGATTTCATTTGCAACACCTAAATCCTTCATTGCAAATGAATTAGCCAATTTCTTCTTGACCACATTTATATCCTGCATATTAGACCCTGCAACAAGAATTTCATCTACATACAATAGAAATATAATATAGCTTCCATTTTCTATCTTTTTAAAATAAACACAATGATAGCTTCCGACTCTGAGAAATCTAACTCTCTTTTTTTTTCCATAAACACAATGCTCACAGAAATCCAAATAATTTTGTTTAAGAACTGACAACAAATTTATTTTGTGAAGCATCTACATCCCCTTCTCACTCATGTGTCCAAGCCTATGATGCCACAATGTGGTATCCACTCCTGTAGAAGCTATATATATAGAAGAGTCAGTATTACTAGTACATAAATACAATGTACCTACCTTATCTCATTTTTCTATCATCAATGATCCTTTGGTGACCTTCCACACCTTATCGGTAAATATGGATATACAAACTTCACTTTCCAACTGCCCTGTTGAAATTATATTTTTCCTTAGATATGGAACATGTCTTACCTTTTTCAACAGCCATTGGTTTCCATTACTTTGCTTTATTTTTACATTTCCCATTCCAACAATTTTGCATAGTGCATCATCACCCAAATGAACCTGTCCAAAATCACCTTGAACATAATCTAGAAAATGTTTCCTATGGGTTGTGGCATGAAATTAATCCCATTAATCTACTACCCAAGACCCATAAATATTATGTACAAAAATAATCAAAGCATCTTGTAACACATCACCTGTCACATTTTCTCCCTGATTTTTCTCTTGTTGTCCATCTCTTTGTTTCTATAGAGCTTTGCAGTCTTTCTTCAGATGTCCTTTCTTCCCAGAATTCCATCACTCTATCTTTCCAAATCTAGATTTGGATCTACCCTTCCTAGAATTCCCGCGGTTCCCTGATACCTTTCCTCTATCATTTTGTATTCCTCTATTCTCCATGTTTAATGCATTACCTAATGTCTCACATGTGATTTTCTGTCGCATTTCCTCACTAAGGATAACAACAACAACATCATGAAATTTTAAAGTGTTTGAAGTAGAGACAGAGTTACTTACAACCATGACCAAGTTGTTCCATCTTTCTGGCAATGAGCACAAGATTAGAAGAGCCCTGAACTCATCATCAAAGTCCAATTTTACAATACTTAGTTGATTAGTAACCATATTAAATTCATTTAAATGATCTACAACAGACCCACCTTCTAACATCTTCATATTAAATAATCTCTTCATTAGAAATACCTTATTGGACACCAAAGGTTCTACATACAGTTTAGCCAATACGTCCATCATCTCCTTCATTATATTTTCTTTCGAAATATTGAAATCCATCAACGTTTCCAGGCTCAGCCGTATCGTTCCTAGTACCTTTCCGTCAAGAACCTCCCATTATTCATCCTTCATGGTCGATAGATTCTTTGTTATTCCACCCAATGGTAGGAATAGATGCTTCTAATATAAATAATATTTCATCTGCATTGGTCAATAGCATGACTTGCAGAGGCTACAGACCTATCTCTAGTATGTCTAGCAGAGGCTGGAATTTTTCTCCGAGCATGACTTTCATAGGATGGGTTCTTTCCCCTATCATGACTTGTAGAGGCTGGGTGATGGTCTTCAACATGACTTGCAGAGGTTGATGACCTATCTCCAACATAGCTCGCAGACGTTGATTTTTTCTTCTTCCTATTATTCCTCTTTCTATTTCGTTTAGAATTCTGGTTACTAGTAGCTATACTTTCACCAGATAAGGAAGAAGGATGAGGAGAATACTTTGTTGATGAAGGAACATCAACATGATACCCATGACATAAGGTGCTTAACTGAGAAGCATCAATAGAGTTAGGGACATCTGGAATGGTACCCAAGAAAACTTGTAGTCCCACATTCAACCCAGGATTGTTCAAAGTGATCATCAAAGTGACACCAATGTTTCCAAAGTAAGGAAAAGAATAAGAATCCCCTTATGAAGGGGTTCCTTGGTTGGTATCGTCAGTAACTTTGTCCATGGAGATATTATGCATAGGTTCTTCCCTTGCAGAATCATTCAATTCTTTAAGAGTCTCACACACTAACTCTGGTAAATCAATGGTACAAAAATATCCACCTATAAGGAGGCATATTTGTGTTTCTAAGAGAAATACCCAAAATTCCTCATGACCGATGGAGTGTGAGGTCTACGATATTAGGTCAAAGAACCAAAGAAATGACTAAACAACTTGCTATGGAAAATTAAGGAGCACATAGAACACCACTAAAAGTCCCTAAAGATAAATCAAGCAAAAGGTAGGAAGAATAGTTACACCAACCAACACTAGAGAAAATTACCGGTGCAAGTGTAACTCGAACACGGAAACACACTTTAGGTATACTCTACAAATCATGGTCCAACATCTATCCTAGGTAATGCAGTATGCCCCCACAATCACCTGTGTAAGTGCCTATAAAAAGGAAATAGTTTTCCTACTCGTATTCAGTCACCAGACGGGTACAGTCGATAGCCAGGAAAATCATATGAGTAGGATAACTATATCCGAAGCCTTTCAAGGGTACCGAAATAAAATGTTCTGGAATACAACTAAGGATATCGAATGGATTCTAGGTCTATTAATCTTCGTAATCATATGGATTCAATAGAATCCTAAGAATGACCCGCAAATACGATCCCCACTATGCTTGGTCTGGCTTTGGAGGGGCTATCTCCTCTACCTTTCCTCACATGACCTCGTGTTTAGCCCCTGTGTTAGAGGGGAGCCCTGGATAAATTTTACAACACTAAACTTTAACACTCCCTAACTCAGACTCTTAAGTTTTTTAAGTGGCCTTGGAGAGTTTCCTCTCCACACCTAATCCAAGGCCTTAAAGCCTAGTCTAGTGGCTTGATTACTAAGGAGCGTGGTAGTGAAACTGATGTTGTTTGAGACTCTTGCAAAAATTAAACTTATAAGAACACCAACAAACAAAAATTTATACTAATCTTTCAAATTAAAAGAGTTTCAAGGAAGAAAAAGCATGAACAATTCTTCAAACCTAAAGATGCAATCTTTTCTCCTTTCCATGCAAAATGCACAATGCAATTTTCGAGTGAAACAAAAGAGAAAATCAAAGGATTTTCTTTCTTATTTTTCTTTTGAAATTATTTCAAGTTGAGAAGAAAACACAACCCTATGATAATTCCATTTTCTTTTTCAAATAACAATGCACAGAAATGCAAAGAAGGAAACAGACCTAACTAGCATAAAAACTAGGTTTTCTTTTTTTATTTTCTTTCAATCAAAGAAAAACTAACAAAATATGCTAAAAGAAACTGCATAATACCTGATTCATGCCCCCCCC